>SMGT01012335.1:115297-374615 GCA_004794575.1 Lanistes nyassanus
CAGACAGGCAGTCGCGACGTCAGTCAAGGTACTTGCGGAAAAGATAAGTTTTTAAGTTTCGTTTGAAAGTCTGTAGTGATGGGGAGCGGCGAAGGTAGGCTCAAGTATATTTCCAAAGGCTGAAATAACCATATGATTGAAGTTGAAATTGCCAACAACGAACATTAATCTCTATAGAAATTAAAGTTAACATCGCAAGAAAGAAACCGAGTCAAATCTAAATGCATACATTCCTATGACATGACAGTTCTCGCAGAAAAACAGTTAAAAGTAGGTTTTCTTTGCACGTTGTTACTAGCGATGAGGGCGTTGTCCGATCTACCGTTAGTGGCTATAGACGTGGGAGGCTGGCTGTGTGCCCACTTAAGTGTGCCACCAACAGGCAAAAGCTGCGAGTCAGTGTAATAGGCACATGAAAATTTTCTCTTCCCCGGTCGGGCAACTAGAAGAAATTTTGACTTGCCCGGCAAAGAGTTTTGGCTGCCCCGGGCGGTCGGGCAACCGGCTGCGTTAAGTCCTGTAATGCAAAATCGATGTAGGTACGTGTACGAATGTTGACGCCAGCGTGTGAGTGCGAAAGCGTATGATATTAACGTATACCGATGTGTCAATGTCAGTGGAATATCGTAAATACCTTTTGACCTTTATGTAAATAAATAATGTTTGTTGTGTTAAAGCAGTCGCTATCTGTCGTTGGACTGAGTGAGGTAGTTGCGGGTTTTGGGGGTGGGGGCTCACGAGCTAGAGGAAGTGGTAATAATTTTAGACAAACGAACCATTATTACATTTTGTGAGATAACTTTATAAATAACTTGATGACGATAAAGAACTTTCGATGTAAAAGTCTAATTGCCCGCAGAATTAAAATCAAAAATGCGTTAGCGTGGTTGTTGCTGCGGCCAGCGTTAAATAATCTTTGAAGCAGAGTACTATTCGCACCCCCCCCCCCCGTCCCCCAAACTAATGTGGGAGAAAGCACCACGCTACACTCTTCGTCACCCAATCCCTCTTTTTGTCTCGCCAAGAGTTAGGATTCGTTGCTTATTTGATGTTGACAGAAAACAACAATAAACAACAACAACCACTCCACTCAGTGCTTTGTAACACAAGTCACCCGTGTACGCCGATTTTCACAGCGCCTTACCATCCCAGCCAAGGTCGTAGCAGTAACTGGTAGTCAGGAGAGTACAGGTTAACGTGATGAAAGGACAAGTGACTGTGAGACATTGTTGATGAGGTTAGACAGAAACACGTCGGTGATGCGTTTAAGACGATGCCGGTAAACAGTCCCAACAACCGATGCTTCCAGAGGAGGACGTATGTGCGTCAGAAGAAACCCTCGAGCACTGAAGATAGAGATACTGGGCCAGCGCGCCAGCTAACCACCCACACTGGCCGTTACCAGCCTCGCAACACAGCTGCACACAAACGTACAACGCCATTTGAGTGATCGCGTGCCACAAACACTCAGGTGGGGTGCTGACTTCACATGTGGGGATTTCACTATTTCAGACACCTTCTATGTCTCAGTTTTTTTTTTAAAACCTTAACATCTGTAGTCAACTCCAGCAATTTTTTTGTAAGAACAGCGCGAAGCATATGAAGCAGAAGAGTTTGCGCTCTATTATGATAGCCCACTTATGCACCTTACTTTCCACTTGATGCTGGAAAGTCCCCAACATTTACGTGTAGTCCAAAGAATATAAGTACACACGTGGTTTGTCTTTCCCCACAAGCACAAGAAGACTCAGTGCCAGTCAAACATATAGTTGTAGTGATATCTCACTGCTGCTGCACAGAAAAGGGGACCCCGCCCTGTAAGGCAGTACATTTAATCACATTCTGCAGGAAGATACAGAACTGTATAAAGATAAGCTGTCTACCGCTACTTACAGACTTTAGTTAGTGTTTGTATTCGTGTTCACTGGAAGTTAGCGGCAGATGGTCAGGCACTCGTCGTGCCCGGGGGTGGGGGGTGTGTACTTTGTACGTCTGGGGCGACTAAAATAAAATTTGAGTATATTGTACATATTTCAGTGATAAATATATATACATATATATATTCTTTTGTATGGTTAGGAGTGATTAAAATGTATGAATAAAGATTTATTGCTGGTATAGTTTATGTTATTAATCTCTTTTTCTGATAAACTATAAGGTCGATTATGTTTGAATATACTGCATTTTGCACTCTTTAGGCATTGTGCGCATGTCAACGTGAAAGTACGAGGCAGGCTGCACTTGATAGGGTAGCCTGAACTTTCAAAGGGTGCCTTTCCCCTACACCAATAGCAGAATCATTACACAGCCCGCCGTGTGTCAGCCAAGCTAGAAACTAAGGCGCACCACTTGTGTAGATGTGTCGCCCAGAGGCCAAAGGTGTGCGCGAGTTACAGGGTCATCAGGCTTGTCTAAGCAGGTGGCAAATTTGACACCTTTAACCTTCTATGTCTATCTATGTGTTGAGGCAGCAACACTCCCACTTCCTCCCTTTTCTCTCGGGCCGCTCAAAGCCGGGGACCGCGGGCGCATAAAGTTGGCCGTGAAGAGCGCAGCCGACGTGGTAATCAGGGGCTTGACAATCTTCACCTTGAAATCCAATCGGGGCTTAATTTCTTTCCCTGACAAAGTTATGAGGGTGATTACAGACTAAAGTTGGTCGTAAATCTGTGGTTAGTCTGACTGCAGTCTATACGGTCGCTTCCTACTCGACAAGAACTTAATGGTCAGGTGAACAGAGTGAAGAAATAAACTGGAGTTTACTCGCATGGATGCCAGGGCCATTGTGTCAGGAAAGACCCTGAAGATGTACATCTCCCCCAGCAAAGGCTCGAGACAGTTTGGGGCGCATACATGGTGGAGGATCACCTTCCCCATAAGCTGTAGCCAGCACCTGCTTGACACCCTGCCGCCCGTGACCTCTCGGGAAAAGCCAAGTGGAGCTGTGGTCGGCGACACGGATTTGTTTGTCACACTGTCAGCCTGTCACGGGTGTCACGACATAGAGCTGCAACGCCTGTGGTATAGGCAGAAACCTCTAAACATTATCGGAGTTTTGGAGAATCTGGCAGAACTTTCGAAGGATAACAGATATTTCTGAAAAGGACTGAGGCGTAAAAACCCTTATAAATAGTGGCGAAAAAGTTTACAAACCACTACGAATGGTAATGGTGTAATAGCATTTCTGAAAAGGACAGAAATTACGAAAAGGCATTGGAATTTTGCCAGACAACATAACAATCAGCATTAGTTCATCTTAAAAATAATTCTCAAGAACCGAGAATTCAGCCGAAATTTCTAGAATATGATTCACGTTTCCAGCAAAAAGTCTGGAGTAGAACAGAAATCTCCAGCACCTTGCAGATCTGAAGTACAGCAAACAAGAATGATATTTTGCATTGGACCATAGCCGCTTTACTAACACACGGGTAATCTGTAGAACAACAAACCAGGGGTTTGGAAAAATCCAGTAGTAATTTAAACAGGTCTGAGATTAGCTAGTGGATTATGGCACAGTATCTATCTAACCTTCTAGGGCAGCTTTGGGGGATTCTTCCAAGAAAATGTTAAACATTAATAAATTAGTAAAATATTAAGTTAGTATCTGGTGCATGCTGGATCTAGTTTTAGATATTTCTGCATGTTAAAGGAGGTGGAAAACTGATTTTGGCTGTTGCACTCTTGTGGAATCTCTAAAGTTCTAACACCGACTTCGGTGTTGTCTTTTTCTGTCTCCTTCTCCCCCCCCACCCCCAACATATTTTTCCTCCTAACCCGTCTGCACCTGTGTTTAGAGAGACCTGGAGTGAATGAAGGATAAAATCCAGCTTCTGATCTTAATCTAGAATACACAGCACATTATAAGAATGAAGTGCCAACAAGGTGCTTCTCTGGACAAAAATGTTCCAATTTGTTTCTGAATATAATAACCCTTTATTTTATTATGAAAGAATACGAGTAAATTTTCAGAAATGTATTCCCTGTGTATTGATGGAGACTTAATGGACATTTTTTTTGTCAAATAATGTGTCTGCAGATACACTTGGCTTTACCAGTTGCTTCATAACTGCTTTTCTACAGCTGCTTCGCAATTTCCAAACCTACTTTTAAAAACATGCAGCTGTCTTCTCTTATACTGAAAATAAATCATCAAGTCTTTTTCATAAGGCTGGACAAAATAAAACTATCTAAAGGGAAAGCTTGTCTCTTTTACTAGAATTGAAAATGCCATTCGTTTCTTGTTGGGCTCATCTTCTCGATCCCTTCCTTTGACAACTGTTTTTTTTTTAAAAAGCGCACGACCCCATTTTCTTTTTCTTATTTTTCTTTGTTAACCATCCAAGTCCAGAGGTTCGCAGCAACTCATATTAAAGGATTAGTTAAGTGAAAAATGAAACATTGACGAAAGTAACATTATAGTTTGCAAAATCAAAGTACAAAGTTTACACCAGATATATATGCCATATAAGTATTTTTAATAATAAAAACGCTCTCGTGAGCTTTAGACTCCACTTTAAAACGACACTTCCTTAATCTTTGTGCTGTGACGTTATTTTGTGGAAAGTGTGGCAGAAGCAGACGATTCAGGGTGTGAAACCAGTAAACATTCAGTAATTCATAAAGGAGACCTTGGAATGGGAAGTCTGTCATTTGCCCCGTCCAAAACATTAGTTGATATGTAGGGAAGCGTTTGGCATAGATCATAGGGTATGATATGCCGTTTCTGCATAGCCTACAAACTTGGTAAAAAGACAGTAGTGGGGCTACTGTATGTGGGGTGCAGCATAGTAAAATACATTTTGCAATCATAACAACAAACAAACAGAACCGACAATGGACAACGTCAGTATTCTGGGCATCACTCTCTCTCTCTCTCTTGACGAAGATTGGAGTGGAAAAAAACGGAAACTTTCGGTGTCGATAATTGTTGGCAGAAACAGAGACCAATGATGTAACACTGCACCCAGCACGTTCTGCACTGAATACTGCTAAAAAAAAATAGAAAGACCAGCTGCACTTTGGCAGGCAGGTCGCGGACGTGTCGTGTGTGTCATTTGCAACATCACAATGTCCGACCTTGTTTCATGCTGAACAGTGAAGGTCAGTGTGTGTGTGTGTGGAAATCAATGCTGGCAAGCTCCTGCGCACCAAACACGTGCACCAAAGACACCATGCAGACAATGTATTCAAACAAAGCGTGTGCATGTGATAAAGCAAAACTGAATAAGTGAACAGCTGCAATGCATGTACAAACCATGTATACTCAAAACCAAAGAGTAGTCAAATTTCATCGGGTACAATGATAGCAACAATGGGGAAAGAGCCATCGGACGACTGCAGTCTGGAAACCGCCCAAGGGTCGTCGCACATGCATTGGGTGTGGCAGTTTCCACAAGCTGTCGTTTGTGGGTTCGTTCTCAAGCCACTGGAAGCACTCGGGATGGAGTCAGAAGCGGACGACCTCGTACCGCCTGCACCAACCTCTCCTTCCTGCCGCAGAGACGGCCCGAGCCGCTGTCGGGAGCCGTGGAGCCGCCATCAGCCCGACTACGTGTCGCCAGTCGTCTGAGCGACAGCTGTACAATACAATACAATACAATACAATACAATACAATACAATACAATACAATACAATACAATACAATACAATACAATACAATACAATACAATACAATACAATATATTGATCCCTTAAGGGCAATTGCTGCAGTTCCATGATACAAAGAATAGTTACATCCACACGCCCATCCACACGCCCATCCACACACTCACTGCACGTCGGTCAACGCTGACTGCACGACATCAGCAGCAGAGAATGCAGTGGGCCCAACAACAGCTGAATTGGACATGGCAGCGATGGCGACACATCTTCTTTCCCGATGAAAGCCGCTTTTGCATCAACCACCCCGACAGCCGCATCAGAGTATAGGGGAGGCGCCAACAACAACATCCTCATCACGACCGTTGGGGAGGCCCCAGCATCATGATTTGGAGTGGAGTTGGCCTCAGCCGACTCGTGGGCCCAGTCGTCTTCCAGAATATCGGCCCTGGAAGAGGAAACGGCTTGACAGCACATGGCTATGTGGACCAGGTGCTGAGGCCCCACGTCGTGCCGTACTTCCAGAAGCACGGTAACCTCACCTTTCAACATGACAATGGCCGCCCACACACGGCCTTCCTGAAGCAGAACAACGTTCAGGTGATGCCTGCATGAGCCCATAACCTCAACCCAATCGAGCACCTATGGGACCACCTGCAGAGAGAGCTGAACACTGTCCCGCCGAGGCCGACAACAGCTCGCCAACCAGCTGGAGGAGGCCCTCAGGCAGATTTGCGCAAACATTTACATGAAAATTTAGAATAAGCTTTTAATTTTATATGTTGGTACCTAACTGAGACCATCTTCTATTCCATACTGCCGCCTAACGAATCCGTGTTTTTCCATTTGGCAAAGAATAAAAATTGAGTTTGTTACATAAAACAGAGCTCAAATGCAAATCATTGAGAGATTCTGTTCTGTTTAGCTGAACAATCTCAGCTAAGATTGTGATGTTTAAATATCTTTTCCTGTAACTTTAATAACATATCAGATGCTGCACAATTTGCATTATTCCTGCGAATTTTTTTTAACCAGCAAAACTTTGCGACTTTCGTCGGTAATGTCTTCCTGGGGAGAGGGAGTGGAGGTTCTGTCTACAGCGATGTGTTCAGAGTGGAACTAGAAGGAAGGTATGGGAGCGGATGTAAGATGTGTAAATAAACAGAATCGTCAATTTCCTGGTGATGGCTGGTAGTTCTTGCCACACTGGTGTTCGCCGGAGGTCCCGCGAGAGCTCCTAGTTGAGTGCCGACTGTCAGGCCGAGAGTTAAGCGCCACGTGCGCTCATTGATGACTTGGTGCCGGCACTTTCATTGACAAGCCGATGGGCTGTGGGGAGGTGCGCAATGCTTGTCTGCAGTTATATGTTTTAATGTGCCTCAGCCACCGGCATACCCAGCCCAGTGTGTGTTTGGCTCTGGTACGCATTCTTCTGGGAGATGCCATCTCCTCCTCTCGTAAAGTGTCTGGTGCAGCTATGTGAGATCTGCTACAACTATGTGAGATCTGCTACAACTATGTGAGATCCGCTCTAGCTGTGTGAGACTGGACAAAGCACAACTCGCTATATTTGTGTGTTTTCCAACTGCTACCACGACTGGGCTGCTTCGCTTAATTTGTGTTTGTGGATTGGATGAGTGGTTTTGCACTTGTGAGCCTGCCAGCTTGCCTACTTGTATTCCTGAGTGAAGGTGCCATTGTTTACTTTGGTTTCGTAGTTAAGTGAAAGAGGAGTTGTTTTATTTCCTTTTGTAGTCCGTGAAAGCGGACATGTTTGATTGCTTGAAAAAATTAGACTGAAGACGTACTGGCAAGGATGAATCCTTTATGTACCTGCATTAGGGATTCGAATTTAAAGTTAGCAAATATGACTTATCCTATTGTGTCTATAATGCGAAATCTGGAATTTATCCAGCTATTGTTGCAATAGGCCTCATCCTTCTACACTACATGCATTTATTTATTTATTTTGTTTCTCTAGTTTCCTTACAAACTAGCGCACCCACACGCACGCACACAGTTAGCTATCTCTCGTCAGTAGAATATACCATCAGCTACAAGCCAATGCACGTGCAAATATACGGCTGTGCAGCGCGTCGATAAAAGGCAGATCTTTTATGACGAGATCGGTAAAATGCATGGGTAGGCAGGCTAGTTGTCGGCGATATCATCAACAACTATGGCTGTTTATTACCGAGCCTGGCGTCACGGAAGATGCCAGGCAGCAGCAGATGTGGGCGCCAGAGGAGAGCAGCAGTAGCCTTATGTTCATGCTGTACCGGCGAACGTTAGTGGGTGGCAAATTTTTCTGACTATAGCAACCTGATAAACTAACAAGAACCACAACACGTTGAAGACTGCCATGAGGTGCTACCTGCATAAATCATTGTTTTTTCTAGATAATTGGAAATAGTTATGTCTAGGTAAGAAAAGAGCGAGGCAGCCATTATAGCTGATACTTCTCCCCACTCCCTCTCCCTCCCCCCCAGAAAGAGAGAGAGAGAGAGAGATCGTAAGTCTAGAAAACCACAGGTGGGCAACTGAAGAATTTAGCTGTACCTTTGACTGTACACGTCTGTCGGGATGACAAAGTAAAACCAGAAAAGGACGTGCCAGGTTTGACATTGTCATAAGGCAGCGATTTCCCAGGCCAGCGTCTTGGGAATGGCTACAGAACATGTTTCTGATCGATGACGGGATGAGAGAAACTGTTGAGTTATCACTGTTCTATCGCACTGTTTGTTGCAGTTTGATTATCATCTGACAGAGCTGCCAGCTCCAGCAACTTCGCACTGAATGAAGCTCCGCGGAGCAGCCGCATTTTCCTTCGTAAATTGACTGCAGCCGAAATGGAATTGCCGCGAAAATCACTTTGATAGATCGGTCTTCTGCAGCTTCCCCAAATTGCTCCGTCCGAACATCCCTTCTATAGTTTTCTTCCCTGGCCTGGTGTATCACGCAACATCATCTTGTGCGTCACCACCGTCCGGTCCAGCCAGCTCTCGCCACTCACTCCTTCTCTTCCAACGGAGAGCGAGCAAAACAGAACACATGGGAAATCTAAATTTCAACCGTATAACGCACGCACGCACGCACGCTCACTCGTTTTTAACGAACTGCCTGTAGCAAGCCATAGTACACTCTAAATATTTTAAACAATAATTACGTGTAAAAAGAGTTAAAACAGGTGCAAAATATGTGCCGCGTATGTAAATAGTATGTAAGATGTGTGCTACATGCGTTGAGACGTGCTGGGGTTTGGCGGGTCAAAGAAATTACCCCACTGCCCACGTCACCCCTTACTACGAAGAAATCTCGTCGAATCTGTTGCGTACCTCAGTGTACTGTAGCAAGTTACAAGTGCCCAACTTTGTCCTTCCATGGATTTCCCTAAAATGAAAAAAAATCAAGAAGCTGTGGCTCCTGAAAATTCGCAGGGGAAGCATCCCTTTTTTAGATGAGGAGCGCTGTCAATACTGGCTTGGAGAGTTTGCTTTTCTACGGGATCCCAATGCAGTCATTTTAATCATATTTATTTCCATTGTCATATCCATCTAGTAATCAGAAGTTATAATATAATTATCTTTTCCTTAACGCACAAGAACCACGTACGTCACACTGTTTGAGTGTTAGATATTGTTTATCAAGTAATAACAGTGCAATTTCTCAGCAAATTCAAGGAAAACCAAAAAATTATGATCTACTACAATTTGCTAGCTTATTGCCTTTCCCTCATCCCAGTTGCTAACTATTGAGTGGTGAACAGTAAAACAAAATTATGAAGTAGAAAGGAAAATAAAAATAGACATCTATTTCTTTCCCTTGCCTTATATTTTTTAAAAATATTATCTGTTGTACGGCAACCATCGTCGTGAGTATTTGGCGCGACTGTAGAAAAGAGTATCAAATACTTCATGATGTATGAAAAAAAATTATGAGTATTTATACGTTGATTGAGCAGTATACGAGACACTATAGAATTAGCAAAATAACTATAATTTATTTTTAATGCGCCAAACCAAACTACCAAGTTTGCTCGCTCGCACGCATTCGCCCAATGTGACGGACAATACATAGATAAGACACCCAGATCGCTATCCCCCACCCTCCTTTCGAAAATGCATCAACAGAAGCACACACATCCCCAGTCCACATACGCCCACATAAACACAATCATGTGCATGCAGTGTGCGCACAGTTGTGGGACTCGCTACGAGCCACATTTTTTAAATTTCAAATTTCGAAATAAGCAAAATAGTTAAGACGTTAATACGTTGTGTAGTCCCTCAGTTCAGCCACACCTAAATCAAAATTTCCTGCCAAATTCACCCGCCTCGTTTTTACTATGTAATAACTTCTCGGTCTTTATACTGTTACATATACATTTGTATGATAGCCAAAAAAAAAACCCAACCAATTTTAACAGTGTACCTTTATGCAAAACAACTTTGGTGTCATTAACGTTTCTGCACTGCTACGCAGATCTATTAATAAACGAAACATTCGTCGACTTATCACGCACGTTAAATTTATATTTCTCGGCGAAATGTTTGTATCCACGATCACCTTCTTTTTTGCCCAGAACCTCCACTGCGCGCTTCAACGTTTCCAAAAGAAATATGTGGTACACACTGCAGATTTCGGGAGCAATTTTGCAACGCTGGTGCTTCGGTCATAGCGGAGTTCCTCGAGCGGAAGTTCTGACACCTCCAGATTTGCCTCGCATGTGTTTCGCGAATCTAATTACGAAAGACCCCATGTGCTGGCCAGATATGGCGTTAGGCAGGAAGAGATTTCGCATTCAAGAAGTTGTTAACGATTGTACTGTTGACCATCAGGGGCTTGTTGCAACCAATGCTGTGAACTGCCCAGGGGCAGGGATTAGCTATGACCACTTAAGGTGGTTGCATATAGGCGGAGCTGAAGCGCTCCTTTAGTTAACAAGGTGGGGGGGGGACTTCTGGCTTCTCTGTCCTGGTTGGGTGATGTGTGTAACTGTCTTCATGACCACGTGTGTGTGTGTGTGTATTTTGTGTGCAACTGTCTTCATGACCATGTCTGTGTGTGTGTGTGAATGCAGTTATGTATGTATGAATGGTTAGAATAAAAGGACTGGGTGAGAATGGCAAGTCATCTTCTGCTCAATCAGGGGAGACACATTTGCGGCGGATCTTCTGCTGACAAATCTTCTGTAAGCAATCTGGTCAATCGTCTATGGCCGACTCTGCTGAAGGCTGATGGTGTTAAGCCTTGTCTCAGAATCAATTGTCCCGTTTCGACTGGACTTCGTGAAGTCCTGTATCAGCTGCAAGTGTCTTGAGCAAACCAGTGGCTGTAGTGCAAGGTACTTTTCGAGGGCGTGGGATCCCCCCCCCCCCCCACGATGGTGTGCGAATCTTGGCACGTGTTCCTCTGGTGTGGGGAATCTCTTCGTTGACCGGGCGGGGAGGAGGAACAGCAGAATGTAAAGGAGGAAGTCGAGAGACTGAAGAGAGGCTGTCCCTAAAGGGCTATTTACACTAGCAATGCTCTCAGCGTTGAGCGAAAACATTTTCCGAGCACTCTCCGTACACGGGTGCAAGAAACCTGCAACATTTTACCCGCCAGATCATCACATGATCATCACTTGTTCGCTCTATAGGGCCTGACAATAGCAACAGTATGGATGATCACGAACAATTTCTGACTGCTGCAGCTTCTGCGACTGCATTTATTTTCGCCCAGCAGTCTGAGAAAACAAAACGGAAAAGACGAATGTGGGTTCCACAGTGCATTGCTCGTCGAAACCAGCTGGGAGCGTACGTGTGTCTTCTACAAGAACTATCAGCACACAACACCACCGAAAGCAGACGCTTCTCGCGAATGTCGCACGACAGTTTCGTGACCCATTTGTCTCGCAATCGACGGGTAAACTTCCCGTACTAAATCTCTGTTTGAATAGTCAGGCGATGTGTTGTCGTATATGCTTGGTTGGTGCTGCAAGAGATCAATTAACTGGAAAATCATTTCTTCTGACCAGATGACTATCAAGGGCTTCGGCCTGGCATGATCACGACCAGCACCTGACCACACTGCACTAAATAGCAGGATTTTTTCTGATTGGCTGACACGCTTGCAACATTTTGAGCCCCTGCTGGAAAATAGCGCGGCGTGGTATCCGCGTAAAATGTTGAGAGGCCCCATTTTCTCTCAACGTTGCAACTTCCATATATGGTAAATATTGCGCGCTCAAAGTTGAGAGCATTGCTGGTGTAAATAGCCCTTAACTGAACTTTAGTGTAGCGAGTTCAGAGGCCGAAGGTCGACCTAGAAGCGTTGCACAGTGGGGTGGCTGTGTGACGTCAGCAAGCAGAGGATGCTTTAGGAGTACTGGGAGCCTATGACCACGCGGGGCTAGAGCATCAGTATCTCGATTGGTATGCTACTGCAAACACTGATTATGTCTAGACTAGATCAACTTTCGCGACTTAGTGCACGAATTTAGATTTTTCAATATTCATACAATTTTGTGAAGAACTGATTGACACACTGACAACCCCAACAAAGTACTGGCAGCGCTAGACACCACCGTATGCTAACGTATGTGCCCCAAGCACATAATACGCTGTATTAAGGAGTCTGTAATTCTTTGTTTGTGGGGAGGTTGTAGGTGGATGAGGACTCGGGCCACGGTGTGGAGTGAGATAGTTATATGAAAACCGTAAGTTATACAGTGATAACGTTTCCACCTACTAATGGCGGCTGTGTAAAGGGAGCACAAGAACGACACGTCAAGAGAAAAAGTAAGCTCCCATGTGACGACATGTGTACTAAGTGTTCTTAGCATGCCCCTACTTGATTAAACACTGGCACACATTTGGAATATGATCTTTATCAGAACACTGTTTATACATTTTTCCGGACATTTGGACACTTTACAGAACACAGACCAAAACAGTTTTCACACTAGTTTAGCACTAACACATTTAAAGCGTTCTACATCAGTTTAAAATGCGTTCTGTTTCAGTAACAAAATAAGTCTTGAGCACTTAACACTAGAACAGCTCGCTTTCGCAATTCCTACAGGCCGCTCTCTCTCTCTCTCTTTCGGTTAACAACTAACCGGTCTAGCCTAGCTATCTCTCCAGCCCTCCTTAGTCAGTTGCCCCCAACATTGTAAATCTCAAGGAACAGTGTGTGTGTGTGTGTGGAGGGTGGGGGTATGTAGGTATGTGTGCGCTTGCCGCATGAGAGAGAGTGCCGTGTGCGTGTGTGTGCAAGCTTGCATGTGGGAAATAAAGTATTATTGCTTTGTATTGTTTACCATCCATCCATCCATCCATCCATCCATCCATCCATCCATCCATCCATCCATCGTGTGTGTATGTCTGCGCGCGCGCGCGTGTGTGTGGTGTGTGTGTGTGTGTATCAGAAATAAAGAGATTATATCTCTTGCATAGATCACGTGATGGGACCTTCTGAGTTGCATTCATTTAGTCGTAAACTGGATTTTTATCGGCAACTCATGACTCGTCGGGTTATGACTCTTTTAGTATCAAAACTTTATATCTGACAAATGTCTCAAGTACAGTGTATAAAGCACACCATTTTTTCATAGCTTAATTTCTTCCTATAGCCTCTTGTCTGTATGTCTCCCCACTCGATGTCTCTCTCTTCTTGTATCAGACCGTATCTGGTGGCACGATTTTTCATTTGCTTGCAGCATATTCGTTCTAGACAAGGTTCATTTTGTTCTTGTATCTGTTCATCGCCTCTTGTCCACAATGGGGCAGTTCCCGTCAGATGGCGCTGAGCCAGGAAATTGGCATCGTCAACACAATTCTGGGGAAGTCCTCTCTCCCTGGATTCTATCGATGGGCAGCCTGTTATATGTGACAGTCTTTGTTGTGGAAAGGGTTTTCAGACAGAACAGATTTCTAGACGGAACATTGCCAATATCTTCGCCACACAACGACAGACCTTTGGTGGAGTTCTTGATGTGATAGACTTTTGCTTGTGTGTGTGTGTGGAAGGGGGGGGGGAGCTTGGGTGCGCGCTTTTGTCTGAACAAATGACAGGAGAGAGAGAGATAAAGAGAGAGAGAATGTATGAACTTCAGAAAGTGAGCTATGTCACTGGGATTATGGAGTGTCTGGGGGGATATATTTGCCAGGTTATTCGTTACTTATTATTTGTTACCTGCTGTTTGCAATGTTTTTTTAGCTTTGTAAACTGAAAAAAGCATCTATAGGTTTAAAAGTTCTGAATTCTAACGCTGTTAGAATTATTTGCAGTCATTCTGATAGTGACTATTTCTTTGTCCTAGTTTATACAGTGCGTGTGTGTGTGTGTGTGCCTGCGACATTCTTTTGCGAGTCGGTCACACTGGTAACAAGTGCGAGTTAGTTTTGTATTATTCCCAACATTATAACGCACATGAGATCATAAACTGTGTACTTGGTACAATTCCCTGGATTTAATAAGTAAGGGACCCTAAACTGTCGAGAAAACTATTCTGGTGGTACACAGTCTCCTGTCATCACAGAAGCTGGCTATTAGTTTCCTTACCATTATTACTCCTTACATTACCACACATTATTACATTATTAGCACACCCCACACATTTAACATAGTTGTTACCTAGTGAAAAATGCTCCAGACCGATCTCATAACATTCCAGAGGAGGATTTCACAGAGGCACGGACAATCCAGTGCTGTGAAACACATGCTACACGACAATAACAGACCTAGACGACAGTGTATATTAAAATGGCTTTCGATGGGCCAGTTGCCAATGTGATTCTTAACTCCAAGCTGACCAAACTCAAGTTTCAAACCCATAGATTTTGTTCTTATTAGGCTGATATGCTTAAAGGGATTGTCATATTTTATTTATTATGTAATCTGCAACTGACTTCAGGGGTGTGTTGACTATTGGTATCTTACAATTTATTCGTGTAATCAACAAGGCAAATATTACCACTTGAACTTTTTGTCAACGTTCTTTGATCATAGATCGAACCAACTCGCAGGTGCTGATACTAGTGCATTTTTCCTGTAAACTTTAATGTTGTTCTTTATCTACTACCCTTACTGTACTAAGAGTACCATGATGCTGCGGATGCTAAAGAAAAACGACACCAAAAGGTGTTATCAACCTCAGGAAACAAGAAGGAACTGTCATCGAGCACAATCGTCAGCAAAAGAGTCACCATCTATATCTCACGCGAGAGCTTCCTGATTCCGCCTAGCCAACACCTCGCCACCAGCGCACCTAATTGGCTTGACAGAGTTGCTAAATGACACTGGCTGCACACGTAGGACGCCCGTAAGCCTAGCCTCTGCCTGTGTAAGACTCTCCATTGACCCTAAGCGATGTCCGCAGAAGTGAGGCAGCGATTGCCACCATCTCGTGAACACGGCGGCAAGCCGTACGTCACGCCTGCAGGAACAGATAGCGGCTGGAGTGACAGCACACACGGTGACATTACACTCAGTGTCGCCTGCTGTGGGAATGTCATAGTAATAGAATGGCTCCAGTATTGGATTCCCGTAACATTATGACAGACAGGCAGGCAGGCGGGCGGGCGGGCAGGCAGACAGACAGTCAGGCAGGCACTTTTACACACACACACACGCACAAGGCGCACAGAGGCAAATGACATGGTGTTATCTGTGCAGACACATGCGCACAGATCACAGAGACGTACAGATGACATGCTGTGTTATTTGTGCAGACACACCCACACAGAGCTCAGAGACGTACAGATGACATGCTGTGTTATTTGTGCAGACACACCCACACAGAGCTCAGAGACGTACAGATGACATGCTGTGTTATTTGTGCAGACGCATGTTCCCAACACTGCGGGTCTCCTTCACTGGCCTGGAGCCAGACAGCCGTTACTTCGTGCTGATGGACGTGGTGGGGGTGGACAATAAACGCTACCGCTACGCCTACCACCGCTCCTCCTGGCTGGTGGCTGGCAAGGCTGATCCTCCGCTGGCCGCACGCCTCCACCAGCACCACGACTCGCCTGTCTCCGGGGAACAGCTGGCACGCCAGACGGTGTCCTTCGAAAAACTGAAACTGACCAACAACCTTTTGGACAAAGCTGGCCATGTGAGTGCTGCGGACTTTCTTCTCTCCTCCCTTCAGTTGCTTCATCGGTCAACACACACTCAACACAGTTCAGATTGACCTTTAGGACAAGGGCAAGAAAATCAGTTCATTGTAGTGATTGCGGCAAAAACGTTTGTTAAGAAAATTTGAAACAGTTTAAAGTCTCATTTTGGCTAGATTAACAGAACGATTAAGCACACACTTAAAAAAATACCCCTGATTATAAGTTTTCTGCCTTTTATTGTTCTAGGTCGAGTCGATCGTTCCAAGATCGCAACAAAACGCGTAACGTCACTGTCGTACACAAAATGAAAATATTTTGAAAAGGAATGACTCTTGTGGTGTCATTTCGTTGGATCTATATAGTGGGCAGTTCTGGGTGAAACTGCACAGGAACTTATTCAGTCTGGTTTGATTAAAACAACTTGAGAGCTTAAAAAAAAGGCACCCAGGGGGACGAGAATGATTTTTGCGGTAGTCGGGTGGCACACATTTAGCCAATAATTACTCGCATAGATACGAACAGTAGTGACAGAATCTGCGTCTTCTTTCAGATTATACTCAACTCGATGCACAAGTATCAACCACGCATCCACATTGTGAAGAAGAGCGACACCACGCCAGCTCAAGGACCCAGCACTCTGGAAGGCGAACTACATCGTACCTTTGTGTTTCCAGAGTGCGTTTTTATAGCTGTAACTGCCTACCAAAACCAGCTGGTGAGTGTTGTTCAGTCTATATGCCTGTCACTTACTAACAGAACCAGCTGGTGAGTGTTGATCTATACTTGTCACTCCCTACCAAAACCAGCTGATGGGTGTTGTTCTGTCTTTACACTTGTCGCTCCCTGCCAAATGCAGTGGTGCCTTGACGCATTCTTTTCTTGCGCCTGTCTTTAGTTGCATGAGACACGCAGGACTGTCGGCTACTTGCATCGTCAGCGTTGGCAGACAGAAACAGTTTTTAAAGGGGAGCAAGCCAGAACAAATGTGCTTTCCCTGAAAAGTTTGTGTAAAAAGGACAAAGTTAATCCTTTGTCTTCATCTAAAACTCCGAAGACACAGTCCTGTGCATCCCACATGTTGAGTGTGTACTGTGCACAGCCCTGATACTTCAATGCGGATTTTCGTAATCACAGGGTTTCATTGGCATTCAGTGGCTCAGTGATTGTGTGTGTGGTTATTTTTTTTTTTACGGTTAGTCAGAGGGAAGAGCTAACTATTGGGCTACCTGAGTGTACTAGCGTACAGACTACTTCACACGCTGTCTCTCCAGGGAGCCAACCATACCACAAACCTGGATGGAGAACTTGTCCTTTCCTGTCCCTCTATGCATGTAAACTGTACTAAATTTATACCTGAATAGCCACATTTGGGAACAGCTATTCCTTTTTTATACCGGGATAACATTCGGTATGCGCAAGGTCCGAATAGGCAAAGAATATCTATTCAATGAGTTATTTTAAGACCGCGGTAATTCTCCTTAAATGCGCATGCGTTATGGTCAGCACTTCACTTCTCTGTAATCACTGCGCTGCAAAAAAGAATTCCCAGACCAAACTGGTCCATCACAACCAGTAGTGAGGTTGAAATTCTGCTTGAAGAACTGGCAGTCGAGGGACCTGCCTTGTTGGGTGCAGACGACCTGATACGGGTTGGCATACGGGACCTGGACTCTACCAGCACTACCTTCAAAGGCCTCTCGACAAAACCTTTTACTATAGTGCCCTTATTTACTCTTGTATTCACAAACCAGCTTGTCTATGTAATTTCCTGTTCGCTGTGTTCGAAACTGTACTGTGGTGAGACCTATCATACATATTTACTTGTGCAAATGAGGTTGATTCAGTACACCCTTGCGTGAGAAGTTTATACAGTGCATATAGACAGCAGGTTTAAACAGTACATGTAGTACATCTAATGTACATATAGGCACCAGGTTTATAAAGTGCATGCACAAAGCAGATTTATAGGGCGCATGCGATCAAGTTCACAAAGTGATACTGACAGCAAGTTTATACAGTGCATACAAAATTACAGGTTTATAAAGTGCGCCCGTTAACACTTCAGTTAATGGAGGTGAGTTGTGGATCCAACCTTTCCCCTTTCTAGCTTCACCTCCGCTATCGGCAGAAAAAATCTTAATGTTTTCCTTAAGATAACGTTAAGCCAGTGCGTCGACTTCATGCTGTGCGGCGCTTTATAGAGCTGATGTCGAGTACATGAAGTGACTATAACGCCAGCCCAACAAAGCAATCCCCCAGAGGTGCGCCAGGTGATGCCACTGTTTGAAACTTGCCACATCTCACATTGCATTATTGAACTCGTAACTCTCGGCTGTGAACACAGAAAGGCAGTAAGAAACTATTTCAGCGTGACCGTGACTTTTCTCGCGAGATAAACCGTGATATCCAGGAGACAATATCGCAGACACCCCAGGCAGGTGGCAGACGTGATAGTTTGTAACTGTATGACCCACAGCTCTATCTTTCTTTCAACTTGCTGTCTGTCAACACGTAACTCACAGCAACTCAAAACAGCTGTGAAGTGAGGTGTGTGAGGTGTGTGAGGTGGCAAGCATGATGTGGATGACGGTAAACGGATGAGGTCTAACTTACAAATTCCATAGTTCACTGCAAGTTCTGACCCTACCATTGTTTCTTCCTTTTCTTTCTTTCCTAATTTTTTTAAATGTCCTTTTCTTTGTTTAGTTCTTTAGTTTTCTTTTATATAGTCTCCTTTCTTTGCTTCTTTTTATCTTTTTCATCTTCTCTTTCTTTTTCTTATTATTTAAATTTTCAAAGATTCCCCCCCCCCTTGGTTTTGTTTTGCCAATGTCACAGTTTTGAAACTTAGCATTAAGAAAGACCTGAAGACGGTTTTAATCAAAAATTGCATTAACCAGTGTAGAACCCCCCCTCCCCCACACACACCAAAAAAAAAAACCCAAAACAAAACAAAACAACGTAAATGTTATGTTTCGCTGATCCTACGGCTATATAATGGCTAGAGCACTCGGTAACAACATGAGGAAGCAAGCAGCTATCCCAGTCATGCGCAATGCTTTCAAATTAGAAATGCATATTAGCTATGGCAGTTACCCTTCGATCGCTACCTTCTGTGGCTGTTGACGTCGGTAGGTGGGTGTGCATTTATGTGCGCCTGCCCAAATCCAGCGGTGGCAAATAAGTAGATGTAACACGACGGGCGTGCTTTGTTTATTTGCATAGCATAAATCGTATGCGGAGACATACGTGCGTGCGTGCGCGCGCGCGCGCGTGTCTGCTTGATTTCTGTGGCATCTGGTTTAAAAGACCAGTAAATTTATCCCAGTGTTATTATTTGTTGTCTGACAGAAATAGTATGCAGGCGTTAGAAGTTGTCGTCATATTATGTCAGTGTTATACGAATTCGTCTGACAGTCATGTTATCAAGTGTTTTCTCTCTCCCACAAGTCCTTCCTTCTTGTCTCTTTTTTCTCTTGTCTTTGGCTCGTTCACTCTAATCCAGTCTCTCGTGTCAATGACGTCAATTTCCTGTCGCAAAAGTTTGATCGACCGCATGAACTAAAATGGTACGCAGGCATGCACGCACACGCGCAGTTTAAATATATACCACTAGTAACACAAAGACCCCAGAAGACGAAGGATTTCAGCCACTCTATGCGCTGGGATAAAACTACTAACACGTAGCACTAGATTCAACAGCCATGTTGCCAGTTTGAGCTGCATTCAGTGTTCACTTCAGAGTGACCAGGTTACGTTTACTTCCCGTATTTTAAGCATTACTATTGTATATTTAACACAGTTTAAAGAATTTGTCACCTTTATTCTGTAATACAATGGGAGCATTTTCTTCAACCCGCTATCGTGGGAAAGTTGTCTCGACAGGCTGGAATAAATGGGAAGTTTTCAATTGGAAACTTCCTTTTTCACCAGGATATGTTTACTTGCGAACACAGCGCTATTTCTGACATCTTTATCATTTGACACAGCCTTATCAGTTGCAGTGTTTATTATTTTCCTCTGTGCCCAACACACAGGCACATTCTTTTGGCACAAGATGGGGGAAAGGCAGCGTTTGTGCTTCAGACATTTTTAGAAGCGGTGGGAGAAGCTTTGCTTTGATTGTGCACTCGGCTAAAGAGCCTCAATTGTACTCTGGAAGATCATTGCCGGCTCCACATTCAGGCATTTTCCTGAGGTATCTCATAGCGATAAGAAGTAGAACTCTTTGTGTCTTTTCCAGTCGCATTTCTGTCCACGTAATCTGTTTCTATAGCACTGGTCTCCGTGCCAGCAGCTTTCCTCAAAAATGTGAAGCAGGCACGTCGGTAAAATCCAATATTATTTTCGTCGGGGTGTTCTTCTTGTATTTTTTTAATGAAAAGTATCCTGGGCTGAACTTTTTAATATTTCTTTAGTCCACAGCGATTGAAAAGAAGACTGAGGGATAGACAGGTGACATTTCCTTGAAAAAGAAAGAGGTTAACATAATGAAGAATTGTGCATTGTAATAGCTATTGAAGAGAAATAGGACTGATACAGCAACAGTTCACCAGCAGGAAGAGTGGAAGACTTATAGTAAACCTGTCGTGGTTGAAGTGTTCCAACCGTGCAAATTCGTATGTCGTGCAATACGACAATAAGCCCAAAGTTCTTTTGGACGACAGTTTACGACAGCTCTCCTTTTGGGGATGCTTCTCGTCTCTCACGTAAAAAAAAAATTTAACTGCCGAATATGGTTCAGCACAAGTTCTCAGAAAGATATTGCTCTTGTGCATTATCAACAGGTTTCAGATGCCACGTCTTGCTCTCGGTATTATGGAAATCAACGTGTCACCTTTTGTTCTTAGTATCAGGACATTTACATATCCCGTCAACGAACGCAAATAAAAAAGTCAGGGGAAAAATCATGGAGGGAAAGTCAAAGACGACCCTGTTTGTTAGTTGAGAAATAGGGTCCCGTGATGTTTTTTTAACTTTTTTTTCTCTGCGATTCTATCCTTCACTTTTTTTCTAAATATCTCGCTAGGCCTGCAAAACCGCGGAACTGTGATCAAGTATTACTTTCGACTGTAGCCTAGGGAAAATCTGTCAGCTGCCTATTAATCTCGCAGATCTCATATACTAGTGTGTGCGGAAAGAGGTCTAAAGGAAAAACTGTCAAAGATTTTGTCCTCTTGCACAAGTGTGTTCAATACAGAACAAATGAGGACAGAGCGCTATAAATTATCAAACGATCTGCCATGTTCCTTACTTTCGACTCTGTCTTTTGCTACGTGTTTGGGTACGGTAGGCTCCCTTGGTTGCATACGTCAGCATACGGGTGTGTCTAGCGCTGCCAGTACCTTGTTGAGATTATCAAGTGTGTTCAAGTTAGAACACTTGTTTTATTACAAAAACCTGATTCATTTTACATTAATCTAGAAAGTTTTAGTGTAAAAAGTGTTCTGGTCTGTGTTCTCGAAAGTATTCAAATGGCCGGAAAATGTATAAATGTAAAAATAGTGTTCTGATAATGTTCCAAATGTGTGCCAGCAGCAATTGTTCAGTCAAGTAGGTGCATGTTTAGAACACTTAGAACACATTTAGCACATGTCTTACATACGATTTACACAGACAAAACATATTAGCACTTACTTTATCGCCTTTTACATGTAATTAGTGTTAAGAATGTTTAGAGTGTGACTTTTTCCCTTGGTGAGGAAAGGAAAGCTATCAAAGGCTCATTTCGTTTGACTTTATTTCCTTATCTTTTTTCCAACAATAGTCCTGTCTGCTGAAGACTGTAATGGCGCAGACAGACAGACAGACAGACAGACAGACAGACAGACAGACAGACAGACAGACAGACAGACAGACAGACAGACAGACAGACAGACAGACAGACAGATAGATAGATAGACAGACAGGCAGGCAGAAAAACAGACAGACAGGGCTTAAGAGCTTGATGTATGCACGTGATGGACACGTTTGCAGCTGCAAGTTCGAGACAGGAGTGCTTGCAACATGAGTCTGGTGGGTGGTGGGGATGGGGTGGGGTGGAGATAACTGATGCTGCTGCTGGTTTCGTCATGGTACAGTTTGGATAATTGTTTCAATTGGATAATTGAAAGGTAAAGAGAGGTAAGGATAAATCTGTCTAAAAGTCTTCAGAAATGGTTAGGATTGACACACTGGGCAGTAATAAATGGATGTGAAAATCTTCGTGCAGTGACTTCTACCGACTTGGAGATCTGCCTGCTAGCCCCTTCCCCTATTACCAGAACCCTTCTGTGGGAGCTTGAAGGTGGTCTGGTGGGCATTGGTGGGTCAGCTTCAGAGATTGGTCTGCAAGCCTGTTAGAGGAAAATAAGAGATGTGCACGTCAGCAAGAAAAAGAAAACACTCGAAAATACTAAACACATGTAATATTCAAATATTCTAATTACATTTAAAAAGTGTTAAGGCAGGTTTAAAAATATGCTGCGTGTATAAATAGTTTGTAAGTGTGTGCTGTATCTAAGTGTTCTTAGCACACCCTAGTTGATTGAACACTTGCTGCTGGCACACATTTGGAACATTATCAGAACACAATTTATACATTTTCCGGCCAATTGAACACTTTCGAGAACACAGAACAGAACACTTTTTCACAGTAGTTTAGCACCAACACAACTAAAACGTTCTAGATTAATCTAAAATGCGTTCTGTTTTGGTAACAAAAAAAGTTTTCTAACTTGAGCACTTACTGTTTACAGTTCAATTCATTTTAAAATGTTGTTTCTGTACATTGTTTGCATTACAGGTTGGCTGTCAAAACCTCGTCTTTCTGATTCCAGATCACCAAACTGAAGATAGATAGCAACCCCTTCGCAAAGGGTTTCAGAGACTCCACTCGCCTGACAGAGTACGAACGATGCGGAATGTACGTCATATGACTTTCATCATGCTGCCGTGCCATCTATACACTCGTATTAATAATGTGTAGAGTGTGCATTTGAGTTTCACATTTTTTTCTTTGTATGTTGGCAACCTCAGGGTTTGGTATAAAGCCTTGTGACGTTATACAATGACAAGTGCTGATTCAGCACATTATGCAAGTCTCTGCTGGACGAAAAACGTATCTGTTGACAGCTGCATTTAGGCTTTTCCACAATGAACTTTCCATAAAAAAAGGAAAGAGCCCGAGTATCGTTGATATCTCAGACATACATGTTGCATGTTGTGCCTGCCACAGGGAAACTATGGAATCTCTTCTGGCCCGGCATGCGCTGAGTAGGTCACCGCTGCGCGTGTACCCGGACCTGGACAGCGAGGAGGCATTCTTGAAACATCGCGAGTACCTTATGTCCAAAGGTAAGAGCGCACGTCCTCTGCTTGGTCTCTTCTGTCTTCCAACCAGTCCAACGGCCGCTTCCTAGTTTCCTCCGTAACATTTCGATACTATGGTAAAATGCTAAAACACCCTGACGACAAAGCTTTTTCTTAAAGATCCAAATTGGTCCAACATTTGTGTCCAACGAAATAGAGCAATAGACTCCGTGTTGCTAACCACACATCCCTACTGTATGACTGGCGTGATCGAACTAAATGCATAATGTACTCGCGGTGAAACTACTAAAAAGGGGTCTCTTTTTTAAAACCTACTCTTCAACCCTTTAAGGTGATCTCAGTGGTGACACCTTATTTTAGGGATAAACTTTGGCAAAATAGACTAGCCAAGTAGCACGAAAAGCACGGAAAACATGTGCCTAGCCGCGTAGGTAAGTCATTGCGAAACGCAAGGTTACGTGTTTGTAAAAGTTCGAATTTACTGGAGCCGATCAAATACAGTCTTACATAAAATATGCTAGCCTCTAAGGGTCACCACTGAAAACGTTCCAATTTCCTGGAAGATCATACTGTGTATACCCCTCTTCCCCTACACCCCCACCCCCCACTAATCTCCACCCTAACCCCCGCCCCTCACCCTCCCCTACCTTCCTTCCGAAACATGCCCCTTTTCCTCCTTCCCCTCTCCGTGGCAAGATCTCCGAAATAGAGCTCGCCCTTTGAATTAGAGGTTTTACGTTCTGTACGTCTGCAATCGTGAGTAAGCTGACGTCACTGCTTCTCTATTACCCTACTGATTCCCTTAATCCCAGAAACAAGCTCAGTTTAAATTCCCCTGGAAGTGTCGAGCAGCGGGACAACATTCACACCTTCAAGAGGACAACTGCCCACCCCAATCCCTTGCCTATAACAACCTTATTCTCTAGGTTTGCCCCGCGGTCATATTTCTGAGATTGTAACAACAGCTGTTAGCATTTTGAAGACTAACCAGATTAGCCAAATTTACGCTTTGCGACTACAAGTGTTTTACGTCTCTGACGTCGGAGAGCGTTCACACCTCCAGTTCACTTCCAAGGCAGTCACTGAAGCTGTTCACATCAAGGCTTAAAGGTTAATCCGACATATATCCTTCAAAGCAGATACACGCTCCAATCCTTCTAAATCACTAAAGACCCATATTTATTAAACTACGATTAAACTTCTCATCATTTACTAGTATTTGGTGAATAACTCATCAAATGGCCATTAGTGTAAGTGTGCCTACTGCGGTAAGACGCACGCCAACCCACACGCAGACACGAGTACAGGTACGCTACCCCCGAGTAGGAGAAGACGGGACAGGATGAAGTGTATTATAGGAGAGAGAAAAGATAGGTTTTTAGAAATCCTTTAACAGAAGAGAGTGTAGGTATCTTGAGAATAGAGAGAGGCAGGCTGTTCCAGGTCAGTGGGTCGAAGACAGAAAAACGTCGAAGTTAAAGGGGCTGAGCTTTATGCGAGGAAGACGAAGGGAAAGGGGGATTGAAGCAGAACGGAGACTGCAAAAGGGGGTGTAGTTTGGAAGCAAGATAAATAGGAAGTTTTTTTTCGCAGCTACATTTACTACACATTCAAATTACAGCATACTTTGTAAGACATAGCAATAGACACCTGTTACATGTACTTAGTGTTATGCGTCGAGTACATTTAAACATCTTTAGAAGATCATGGGTCGTCGTGAAATGTGTAATTTATCCTCCATGCATGGCTGGCTTTGAACTCTTGTAGTTGTAAAATATGTATCATCAGATGCTGAATAAAACCTTTCTTAACATCCAGTATAATCAATTAAAAAATATGACTTTTGGTGAGACACGAACATCTATAACATACTTAGGTGTACCCGGACTAATAACGTGGCAGGAATTAAAAAAGAAAAGGAAAAGAAAAGGGCGAAAAAGACTACAATTTTTTTGCTTGCTTGTGCTGCTTCAAGACATCAATGTGACACCATTTCCATGTGTCTCTCGTCCTTTCTGACTGCCTTGGTGGTCTAACAATTGAAGGGAGGCTTCTGGATAATTCCCGAACTTTAGTGGAGAGCGCAACAGCGGAAGTGACATCATCTCGAGAGGGAGCAAGCTACGCCTACTGTTTAGTCTAGACCAGAGTGTAGCTTTTTACAATGATTTCAGGACAATCATCACGCGACTCATTATCGGATTGTTCATATCATAAAGAAATAGAAGACGAAGGGAAAAATGTACGTCCATTATATTATATGTTTGACTCATGAGCTTCTTGGAATGTTAAGAAGAAACGTTCTGTACAGCTCAAAAACACCGATGGGGATAAAGAACGCAATGAAAACATGCATTGATCTGCTAGATTTTTCGTTTTCGTTGTTTAAATGTTTTTTGATTACTAATAGGCCTAATTGTCATTATTGTTTGTACTCATTATATGATCTATCTATAAGACAAACTGCCTATCAGAATCGGTGGAATAAAAATCATCGATCAGTAGTAGACACTTAAGCAAATCATGTCAATCGCTGTAGTTGTAGGCAGAATATAAAGGAAATATTTATAGGAATTTCTAACTCGTGATTAGAAATCAGCCCACGATAAATCAGTGAACCAATGTTGGGTTATTTACACTGTTGCAGTTTAAGTTAATTGTTTTACCAAAGATTTTTTTGGGGGGTGGGGGCAATAGTTTCAAACTTTACTTGTAAACGCAAAATCTGCTTATTTATAAATCTAAGTAGTGACATATTAAAATTCCGCGATAGCAAATTAGAGAGTTCACATCATAATTGTTAATAAAATATATAAACTTGTGTGATTTCATGGATGGACGTTTCGTAACCACAAGCTACACTTTGAGGCATCCGTTTCCGAGCGGGAGGTCGGTGGTTCGCGTCCCATCCGAATCAAGAATAAGACTTAAAAAGTGCAATCTATTAGCTGCCCTGCTAGAAGCCTGGCACTATAGGGAACAGTACTAGGACTGGTTGGCCCGGTGTCAGTATAATGTGACTGGGTGGGACTGAAGCCTGTGTGGCTACCGCAGTCCCAGTGACTTGTCTCGAGGAAAACAGTCCTGATATGATATGCACCTTGTCTGCGACTGGACGATAAACAACAAAAGCCAGCCGAAAAACCTCGTCCTTTCTGACATTGTCTGGCATCTCTCGTGCTTCCCGGGTTCTTCGCCTAAATGTTTCTGTTTTGCTTTATTTGCTTTGTACAGTTAAGCTAGGTTGTCCCAGCACGCTAAGACTTTTGCTTCTTATTGAGACGTTCATTTTCTAAGCTTTCTTGTAAGTCAATCCAGTTGTAGCCGATAGTGGGAAAGGGGCCAAACTGTGCGTGTTGAAAGACTGGAAACAACGCATAAGGTCACATGGCATGCATCGTGTGTTCACGATGGCTGCATTACCGCTGGTGAAGCTGTCTAAAGCCGACTTAATTCACGCAAACCGATCCAGACCATTTTCTTAATTGAGACGACCAGGACCTGTAGATAGGCTGGGGCGCTCACCACCCACTTCGCTACCCCCCTTCCCGCGCCGCGTGAAACAAAAGCCTCGTGCCCCAGCCGACGTGAGCGCAGTGACTGCTTGGTGAACACTTCTCCCTCTCGCGGTGTGCGAGCTGCGCACTCATTCCGTCCGTCCGACTGCGGGACGGCCACTGATCACTCACTGACGTCTGCGCGTAACGCCTACATGTGATCGTTCTGAGGACACAAAATAGCGCCTATCGCATTTCTTTTCGCCCTGTCTTTCTTTCCTCTGTCACTTCTGTTTGTCTGTCATTTCTTTCCCTCTGCCATTTCGTCACTATTCGTCTGTCATTTTTTTCCTCTGTCATTTCTATTCGTCTGTCATGTCAAGGTCTGACGACTGGCATGAACTATGACATTACTCAGTTACTTTAACCTTGGTGTTGGTGCTACTGTCTCTTGCCAGTCTTGCAGAAAGATTGTTAGTGTGAATCTGAATTTAGGTCATAAGGCTGCTTGCTACAAAAAGTGGAGATCAACTATTCTCATTCTTCTGAAGCCAAAATCTAAAAGCAGACCTTCCTTTTTGCCTCAAGCAGGGAGGTCTGTGAGGTATAAGCGCCTAGCCACCCGTAGCAGAGAGCTGACCCCTATAAGCCCCGGCAGGATCGCATGGTTGCCAGCAGATTGCCGGGCTGAGAGGGGCGCTGCCTGCAGTTGCTAGTGACACTGTCGGTGTGGATGTTGACATTGCGTGCAGCTAGTAACGGACTGACGATCCCCCTCCCCGTGTTACTTATGGTTGACCAGAGCCGGCAGTCACCTTAGCTGCCAGGCCGGATACCGATAGCTGCCTTGCACGTCAACAGATGGAACAGTCAGACAATCCCTTTTAGAGACTGATTAAAAAGAAACAAGGTCAACACTTGCAAAGGTGGCTTGACGTGCTGCGGTTCTTGTCCCCAAACCAATACGCTTCATCTTACTCAGTCCGTCTTAAGACAATATTCCCACAGTCTGTCTTCTACCACGTTCCCTGTTCCTGCAGTCTGCATTCTATCACATTCATTTATTTCATCTTCCTGCGATCTATCTTCCTGTAACCCGACTCAAAGTTCCTCATGGGACAATCTCTGTTCTCCTTGCCATCTTTAGAACTTATTCAATTAGCCAAGAGAAAAAAGAAAGAAAGAAAAGCTTCTACCTTTTAAAATTGTGAGAGAATTAAGTATTAAGTGACTAAATTAATGTTTTGTTAACAACACTGGAGGTGGCAATGTCTTAGAAACTTCTATTTGTATTTATTTGCTCATAGTCTTAAAAGTACTGCACTCCATGGCCTGTTCCAAACACATGTCAAAGTTTAGAAACTTACTGATTATGGTTTTGGTAAAGAAAGAAAGAAAAGAAAAAACGAACAACAACAAAAACCAGGAACAGCTTTAAGTACAATTTGACTTCTCGCAGTTTGTGTCTGGGAGATGTGGACATTTACAGGAACTGTTAACATGAATCAGGCCATCACAGAAGGAGCGAGACATGACTTCTTCAGACTTCTGTGTCACGTGCTGTATCTTGTGTTGTGCCATGTGCGGTGCCTTTCAGTAGGCGTGTATGGGAACTTCTGGTTCAAGTACGTATCAGTCGCGTCCAGTCAGTCTTGTTATTCAGGCTTCACTATGAAACCGGCAGGAAGAGACGTAACCTTCTTTGGGAATAATCACCGCAGCTTTTTCTGTACAATATGACCTTGGTGCCCGCGACTTGGAATTTCTGAGACCTGTAAGTAACGGTGTGCAGTCAGCTCAGCGGACTTTCAGGTAATCTGTCTTTCTGCCTAGTCAAAGAATTATGCAATAATCCCAATTGTTGTGTCAGACTATCCGGTTTGCGAATCGTCTGACGTTTGTTGTGTAATGTTGACGCACCATGTCGGCGTCTAGCAGGAAGGTACACATGACTGCTATCTGGAACGGAAACAGTGGTAACAACAGAGTATCTAAACCAAGTTCAAAGGGGGAAAAAAAAGGCGACGTTTCCAGGCATTACCCCTACGTCGGAACGGACAAGAACGAAACCGACAAAATGCAAACAGAGAGAATTACATATACACAGTAAATACCTACCTGGCGTTGGTTGTGGGTAGAGAGAAGGAGCAATACAGAGGACACACCACACAAATGCATTTTGACCGCCTTTTTGTGGCATTGACAGTAAATAGCAAATACAGGATAGGACCAAGAAACCGAAACAAGCTAAATTATGAATGAACAAACAAAATAAATACTTCAGGGACGGGCTACATGAAGGGTTGCCTGTAGACATCTTTATCACTGCTGTAGATTTGACCTGGAAGATGTCAGCCTGAGCCTGTGCTATCAGTTCTAGGCCGGACTTTATTTCGCTGCATGTCCAAAACAACCAGTGTCTGTCTGTCTGTTCAGAAGTACGTCCGCAGCATGCCAGGGCCGCGCCAGAACCCGCGATAAGTCACGTGAAGACAGTTGAAGTCGTTAGTAATCGCCAGCAGGATAGTACCTGTTAGTTCTTCAGAGGTACTCCCACATTCCTCACAGTTCCATAAAATACCCCCACTCTCCCCCCAGCCGGCGTGGGTCTCGCCTGCAGCACACGGGTGGCCCGATCGTGTGCGCGTAATGTTACGTGAGAAATGTGCTTGGCGTGATAGAGAAGATACTGCGCGTTCCTTCACAACTGTATCGGCGAGACCACACACACGCACAGACAATCGTATCACAAGCATTTCCCGCCTATCAGCCTCTCACATTGGAAGCAACTGATGCACACATATCAGACATTAGGTTGCAGAAGTACACTGAACGATGTTCTGCCTTGCTGCTGGGTCGGGTAGAGACACGCACGTACGGTTCTGGAGGGACGCTGTTTATGGAGGAAGTTTTGGGGTGCGTGGGTGGGGGCCAGATGAAGATTGGAGAAGTCGACAGTTGTTGATAGGCGAGTGACGGGCGTAGTACAATGGCTCCTGTTTTATGATGTTCGCTATCACATTCCTGTTACCGCTCGGCCAAGGCTCAACTGCCAGTGTCAGGTTCGATGCTCAGAGCTGCCTGGCTGTATTATGTCCTTGCGTAAGGTGCGTTAAAGAGAAATGTTTCCCAGTGGATACTGACAGCAAATTTAAGGTTCTCAAGTCTTCGCCAAAGTCTGCAGAAACGCTTTACGACCTGCTTGCCCCCTCCCCCCCCCCCACCTTGTCACTCAGACTGCACGATACGCCCATACTATCTTGCTTAAGAAAGTGCGCACAAAAACTCTGCAGTTTCTGTGTTCCATTGTCTCTCTATCTTCCGTTAATGACTACATATTACAAGGTTTTACTTTACTCGAAGGGGAAAGTTTAACGGTAGATGGTAGATATGAACTATTAATGATTTTCCCCGATGTATGAATTAAGAAAATGTGTTACAAAATATTCTGAGTGTAAAGAAGGACTCCATCGCTTATATATCTGTACATACAAATACATGCGGGTGTACATATAAATGTGTGAAGATCTACTAGCGGCATTAAGAGATAAAACTGAACAATTTTTAATGGGGTTTAAATTGTGTATTTCTTTTATGATTGTCACATTAACAATAGCTTTTGAAACAACATTCTGTAATTCTTTAATGCGTTTCTTGTTCTACATGATAAGATCTACACAGACAGTAAAAATAATGTACATGCTATGACCTACACAGCAAGCCAGTCTGCTAAGCTGCTTCACAATCGCAGTGTTCGTTAGTTCCTCCTACAGTAGAAGCGATAGACCAGCCAGCAAAGTTATTATTCCAATAGCACTACGCGATTTAAAACATTACAAAATTGCAACATTGCAAACGTAATAGACTTTTTTCTTTAAAAGATTCAATTCTGCTTTTTGTAATACAGATATCGCATACATTCTGTCTAAATAATAACATTGCGGACGTTTTGAGTAATACATAAAAAGTCGTTTAACCAATAACATTTGATAAGAAGATACCAACCAGTTTTTAAGATTTAGTCCTTTTCCTTGGCACACTCACATGGGATGTAACGACAAATTCTCATTGTAATTTTTTTAAAAATAAGAAACCCATTCAATTTAATATTACCTTTAGAAATAATTCAGCATATCTTACCTTTGTGTTAATGACGGCGGCCGCTCTTGTGGAATTTCGCGACTTATAAAACCTACCCCAAGACGCTTTGCCTTGTACTTTATTCCTATTGATATAGGTTCGTCCAGTCACCTCTTGCATTTTAGACAGTGATGAGCACCGTATGAGGGGGGGGGGTAAGTTTTTTTTTTTTTACTGAGAGGCTTGCTTTGTTTATTTACAATGCTTTTAAGCGCAGTTTAGCGTTAGTCTGAAAATTTCGTATGGACTCTACAAATTGCTGTATAGTTATATTAATTCTGTATTTTGCGCAACGTATGTGATTAATATGTTTACCTGATACCAATATTCTGGGGAAAAAAGCATTAAAAAAATTAATGTATGTTATAAACTGGGTCTCCTGCAGAACAAAAACCAGTCAAACCAAATCCTGGCCCCTTCGCCACTCCCCTCTTTCCTCTTTCCTGTCATTTCTGCATTATACACACAAGATACAGACGCGTAGACACCTTACTGCGGGTCCACGCACACACTGACAGTGAAGCGCATGTAACAGACCCGGTGCCCTGCCTGTAGCCACAAGCAGTTTCTCTCCTTCTGCACGTGTCGCGCTCTAACGTGATGCTGCCTGCTTCGCGGAGCTCCATCTTGCGCTAACGATCGACAGTTAGCAAGCGTCTTTTTCTTTCAACGAAACTGGCCGCCTTGTACGTGACTGGCTGTTATTGAGGACCTGTGTGCTGGGGAATGTCTTACATTAGTCGCAGTGACTAGGACGACATAAAAGGCGGAGAAGATCAAAGAAAATAAATTAACTGAAGGACCGAGCATTCTCGTTTCAAACAGTTTGAAATGGGTTTTGCTTCAGATAGATTTTGTTTTTCTTCCTCTTTGCTGTAATTATTTTCTACAAAACTAAGAAATCCATTCTAAAGTAATGACTGACACCTTCCTTTTCGAAAAAGAAGTAGGAAAAAGTCAGAAGCAAAAACTTTCATCAATCATTTGGCAATAAAATGTTTTATTCTATGATTCTAGAAGCAGAAATTTTAGACAAGGATAGAAGAAAAACAGCTGTATTTAATGAGACTTTCTTCCTTTATACTACAAATTAATTGCAGATAGTGATCTTCTGTCTTTGCAGTGGCTGTGTATTTGTGTATACGTGCATGTGAACATTGCTATGTGCATCAGGCCATGCGTGCAGCCATTGCCTGTTAGCCAGCACTTAGCAACATTTTCCCTCCAAAATGTTCAGACTCGGTAACGCCATACTCCTTGCGGAAATTGAAAATCTGTGGCACTCTTCACTTTAAAAAACCCCTTGTCATTTTGCAAGTAAAAGGAGCGTGTTGCGACTGTTTCTTTAGTGTAGAGTTCCTCATTTTAAAAACGATTGTGTTATATTCTATTTAGTTCCACGTGTGCTTGTCTTTAACGGTGTCGAGGTGTTCCCCATTTGTCTTGGAGTAAGGTACCATTTCATTCTCTATGGTTTGATCACTCTTCTAACCCAGTGACGTCAGCAACTATGGCAATTACCACATAATATTCTGCGATTGTTCGCGCTCAAGCTTTTAGAGACTATCCATCGTTTTCCTAGGTTAGAGTTTTTTCCCTTGGCAGCCATAAGCAATATAGTTAAAAGAAACTGTGGTTAACTTCACTTTTCAGCAGCTTAGTTTACAGCGTCTGTCATTTTCTGTTGTTCATTGATTAGTGGTTTCGGAAGCAAAGGACCCCCCACCCCCACCTCCAACGGAGGATTTGTGTGTATAATCCATTCGTAGTTGGTTTAATCAGCCAGGGAATGCGCAGGATTACTCATTCTGAAGATCTTTGCTCTTTTCTCACCTAATGCCCGTCTTCTGCAGCAGCGTCACAGGGACACACTGCCACAGAGGCATAATACTATGTCTTCACACTGTCGTATACGACGTCTTCGCAAAGTTTTTACAAAGTGTTTCACGTCTTAACTGCGCACATCAAAGTAATCTTTGTCCAGCTAGTTTATAAAGATGACGTACAGTCAGAGAAAGATACTCTCTTTAGCTACTGCTGTTGTAGCCACCGTTTTCAGACGGCCGAACAAAATGCATGAGAAAACGACGGGCGATCCTACAGTGTCTTAGAAAGAAAGCATATAAGCTGACCTACCCTGAATCAAAAATAGTGAAGTGTGATTATAATAGTCATACTTCAACTATGTTACGTACGATACCGTACACACACCCCGAAGCCACAATAGGGTCCCGCAAGAATATTTATCTTTCTTCAAACTGGTTCGAATTATTAAACACTCTCCACACGAGCAAAACCCAGAACAGACAACATGCAGAAAATATTACCTTTTTAAAACGTCGGCGTCATCATATCCAAAGGCTGACGTTTTGAACACAATACGAAATTTGTGCGATGTTATGTGTAATAAGCTTCGCAGTGGTTACGTTCTGTGTTGCAAAAGTTTCGTAATGTCTTCTGTTTGGGTTGTTTTCACATCGTGAGAAGGAACATCAAGGAGTAATCTTAAGACGCTTTATGAGGAAATGTTAGAATATAAGAGAGGAATTACTGTACTCAGTGCCTCAAAGGTAGAACAGTAAAGTGAATCAGATGTTGATTAAGCCTCTAACAGCAGCTTACCAGAAGTTGACACGCTACAAACGTTATCACAGCAGAAATAAACATTTACTTGTGATTTACATATAAGCGAGTCCGCACGCACGCACCTCCAGCCCCGGCCCCGGCCCACCTCTCTACCACCATTCTGGTCGATAACCCTCGTACCACCTCAAGCTGTTGTTAGCGTCTTACTTTGTTGTAAGCCCTACTGTTCCCGGTTTGAATTATTGAGTGCAGTAATTTCTAACAAACGCTGATATTTCCTTATAAGTTGTCAAAATTGTTCTTTAATAGCTTTCAGAATAATATTAAACAAGGTGAAATGTCGTATAAAAATGTGTTTTTCGGAACCCTATCCAAATAATTCCTTTCGAACTTATGTAACTCTTTCGACCACTTGGCTGACTCGATCCTCTGACTGTCACATAAATCGATCCTCTGACTGTCACATAAATCGATCATCTATCATAAAACCAGGGTAAGACTGGCCCAAGTAGACGTATATTTTAAAACCGATATTTTTTGGTAAAGAATTTTAAGATGGTTCAGTGAGTTTTCTCTTCTAATGCCTCTAACAACAACTGAATTCAATATTTAAGAAGCAGCTGCAGTTAGAATTAATTTTTTTTAAATGAGTAAAACCGAAATCAATCGCACGTTTGGTACAGGATTTTTTTTTTTTTACCCACCTTGAAGATGTACATCAAGTCGTGAAAAGCTGGATAGAAAAACCTCGTTTGACTTACGACCAGATAGATGACAGCGAATAGCCCCATCTTCACGAAGGTGGACCTAGTGTTATTGTCATGTTGATGTTAGAAATCTTTTCAGCACTAAGAAAATAGCGAGCAACGAGACCAGATGTGGGCGAACAACTTTCTCTTTCTAATTTCTTATTTATAAAGATAAGAACAGGTTAACAAACAGATTAACTGAGGATAATGCCAATCCACCATAAAATACTAAATCTGGTAATTTCTCCATCTCTGCTATGTGATTTACTTGTGCGCATCCATTAGGGCTGTTGAGAAGCCAGACACTTTGTTTCAGTTGGTTTTATGTCTGTAGTGGGCCTCTTTCGCTACTCCTAATGCCCCTGGCAATAACCAATCAGTTCCTAGTAGTTTTCACGTCATCGTCCAAACATCGGAGCTGTGGGTTGCGGGTTTTTGAGCTCAGAAGCACGAGTTTACGCTTACGTCGTGTGTTTTTCGTTTAGTTAACTTATTGTGTAACTTTAAAAAAAGGAAAGGAGTTTTTGAATCTGAGGGAAATGGCGAGGATCAGGAATCGCTGAAAATCATTACAAGCCAACTTAAGAAAGAAGTTTAAAGGACCTGTTTAGGCAGAAAAAGAAACAAGCATCGAAACTGGAATAACCACGAACTTAAAAAGAAGTCTACGTGGAGAGAAATGTTTGTAATTAGCACTGTTCAGAACGATTGCTCGATATTAAATTAAAAAATCTGTGTCTCGTGCTCACTGGCTGGGTTGCTGCATACTGTCAAAAAAGGACACCCAACATTTCTCAATCATGAGTTTTACCATGTTCTTACACTTACAGTAATGCAGCTTTTGCTGTTGTTAGGAAAGGGTAGGGGTCAAGAAAAAGGCGGGGAACACATCTATTGTATTCTTTATAATTCACGAAGTCTGTAAATTCAAGCATTTCGGTCCATTGCTTTTATTTATTTGAAAAGTGCGGAGGAAATAAAAGTATGAAACAGCATGAAAAACTATACCATCAAACATTTTCTAATGCAGAAGACTCGTGACATCAAAAATGTCCTCATACATGATATCAAACATTTTCAACCCCCAAATCGGTCAATTTAAGGGGGGGGGAGGGGAAAGGAGCAGTAATTAATGATAAGCACACGTTGACACCAGTCTAGTCGGCAAGATTCATTTCTAGGTCGGTTTATTCCTACTGTTAGGATGGAAAGAAGTTTTCGTGTTAGGCATGCGCACTTCGTAATGTCAAGCTGTTAGAAATGTTTTACACTAGGTACAAGGATTTGATACAGGCGAAGTTAGATAAACTTTTAACATGCTTGCAGACCTCCATACATTCTATCATTGAGCACCTGTATAATCTAAATATATTATAATATATAATAATGAAGCATTCTTATATAGCGCCGTACCCCTGAAGGACTCAAAGCGCTTCACAACAACAGAGATAATGAACAGAAACCAAAAATCATGATAAACAATCCAAGTGCAAGTAAGTTACACCGAGACACCGCACAAAGGTCACTAAGATGCACAACAGGACCAGGAACCTCGGAAAGAAGAGAGCCGCGCGCGAGCGCAGAGAGGCACGCACGCGCGCACACACACGCACTCGCTCTCAGCTATAGCGCAGCATTACAAAGTAGCTAAGCATAGTTCCAAATCAGTGGAAATTAATGAAATGCCCGGTGGACTAGATAAGTCTTGAAATGTGCTTTAAAGGAAGCAAGCGAAGGAGTAATTTCAAAGTTTAGCTGGCAGAGAGTTCCAAACAATTCGGGCAACAAAACTAAAACTACGATTTGAGGGGGAGGGGTGTGTGTGTGTGTCAACGTGCACCGTGTGTGCGTTTATGTATGTCAAGGTGTGTCGTGTATATAGACCTATTTGTCAACGTGTACGGTGTGTGCGTATGCGACCAGTCATTCCTGTATGCCAATAGCTACTAACGTATGCGTCTATGTCTGTGTGCGTGTGTTGTGTGCCTATGTGCGTGCGTGTGCGTGTCTGTGTCTGCAGATGACCAGGCGTTCCTAGAGAAGTACAGCCTCATCTCGGCACCCACCTGGTCCGTTTTTCGGCCCGTGTGTCCCAGCGCCGCTCCACCTGCGCCTTCCTGCCTGCCAGCAGTGCGGCCGCTGTTCTCCCTGTACGGGGGCTTGCTGGGGGTGCACCCTGGTCACCCGGCCATGACGTTTCCACACATGGCTTTTAACCCTCTCGGCATCGCGGCACAGTCGGCTGCTTTGCAGCAACAGCAGGAAGCCAGAGAACTTCTCTTCGCGTCGCCGGCATCGTCATCGTCGCCATCAGCGTCCTCATCTGCGCCGTCCCCGCCTGTCCGCGATGGAGGCCTGGGCGGTGAGGGGAGCGGGGAGTGTGGCCCACAGTACCCTCCCGCCATGTACCGCTATCATCCCTATCTTCTGGACAAGTATAAAGGGGCATCAACGGCAAAAGCTGTGGACAGCTGTCGACCTTAACTTGTCGGGGAAGGGTGCGTTCGTTGTTATGAATTGTATGCCATGCTGAACGTTAAGCGGGTCTGGAAGACGACCTGGCCATCAAAACTGTGTTATTGTGCAGCTGTAGTAAAGAAATGAAGGCGATCAAGTCCTGGTTAGACTCACGTTCTGTTTGGTTTCCACAGCTGGAGTACGTGGCCATAGCTGGCGCTGTCTGCAAGAATGCCTCCTGTACAAAGCCGTAGTGACAAGTCAAGAACGTAGCGCAGACAGACCGCCTGTGCTATAGATCTGGAATATACATACGTGCCGGTTTCATGGGTCTGACAGTGTCATTTCATTCGGTTTTCTGACTTGCTGAGCCGTCACAACAGCGGTTACTGCTACAGACAATCGTCACCAAAACAAACATTGAAGCAGACAATCAGACAACCAGACCCAGTAGCTGCTGTCACTTGTGACCTCGGTATTCTTTGATGCCGTGAAAGCCATGTTCGTAATAAAATGCACCACGCTGGTTGTTTACTGTATCATAGATAATCTTTTGAGCACATAAATGAAGCTTTTCTTTTTTTGCCACAGCAAAAATTGTTTATTGTAAACAGTTTGTTGTGACGTCCGCTCACTCACCCCCACTGTGATGCAACCAGCTTTGGTAATTGACCACTTCTAGTAAAGTAGCAGCAGTTTCTTCATCACAATTATAAGATGTTTGTCGGATAGATTTCACATTCACGGGTGGTTTTTCCCCTTTGGTCTTATTTATTTTTCTTCCTTGGTAGTAAGTAACTCGATAAAGAAAATACTATGTGTGCGGTTAACGTGTAATATGTATGTCACATTCTGGGAATGTCATCAGCCACGAGACTTTGTGTCATATACTGAGAATGTATAAAGTCGAGAGACTGGGTATTGCTGGGCATGTTTAAAGACGTGAAAGTATGTTCCATCATTTCTCAAGCCAAACACTGCTTCATGTTTTGACTTGCACACAGTCGTCCGCAGGACGCGTTACATGTGCAAGGGGTTTACTCGTTCATAAATTATACCACAAAATCATTTTGCCGAAATACTTAATGATACAGAGAAATCTGTAGCACGAATGTTGCTGAGTCACAAGAAAAGAAAAAGAGCAAATTAGAAGACACTCGTTTTTTTTTAACTTTAAAGAAAGTGAAAAGTGAAAGGATTCTTCAAGCGATCCAGCAGATGTAAGGGATCTATGCCAAGTAGATGGAAGGGCAGTGGACATAATCACGTCCTCAACGTTCTGACTGTTCTCCAGACGGCTAACGCTGCGGCGTGTATAAGGCAAGCCGGGGGGTGGGGGGGGGAGAAAGGAGTAGGAGTCATAGGACAGCGCTTGCGTTTCTCAGCCTGTGATAAGTGGAGGGGGGGGGGTAGGGAGAGGGGAGGGGTGTGTTCCAAAGAAGACAAGCTTATAGTCATTGAGAAAGAAATATAAATATAGGCATGTAGTTTGGATATAGCTTTGACGAAAATATTCAACAGTGGCATGCAAAAGAAAAAAATGTAGAGCAGGAATCGAACTTAGGTCTCCTCCAAACAGGTTAGTATTCTACCAGCACACCACCAAAACGCTTGCTTTATGGTGTTAACCAGGGCCAGATCAATCATTTTGTGAGGATGGGGGTACTTGAAATATTTTTAGCGGCCTCCAAGGGGCGCCTGGTGCCTGGGCCCTAGTAGAATCCAGGGTTAAAGCCCCCGCTTCCCCAACCCCCGAAGACGATGTTTTTAAAGTTTGAAGCTATTTTGAAGGCCTTTCCTGGAAGAAAAAAATCGTAATTTTGAATTGTTTAATAAATTGATGGCTGGAGGTGGTGGTTATTGGTGGTTGTTGTTGGTGGTGGTGGTGCTTAAGAACCGAAAGCACCCCCTTAGATCTGGCCCTGTTCACGTACGTCCGTATTTAACAGTTTGCATTGATGCCCGAGCTCCAAAGGGACGCAAATTAAGTAGATCAGTCGTAATCCCTCGCGGAAAAAACGAAAACAATCAATCAATAAAGCTGACTTAAAATCAGCATAGTCGGGTCCTTCAGTACAAATATCATATGACGCGTTTTTATGTTGCGTGTGCAAGCAAACAGCTTGTTTAAATCACTGCTCATTTGGTTAGAACTAGCATGTGAGAACTGAATGTCTGTAGCTAAAAACAGTTTCACACTGCGCGTCCCTGCTTCTGTAGTGTAGTTCAGTTTCTAATCACACAAACACGCGATGAAGTGTCGAAAACTCGACTCGGTTATCTCCCCAGGTGGAGACGTACAGATTTACGGGAGGATTTTTTTTCCTCCGAAGAAAGATTTACGGAACGTTTCTGCCGTTTTTCCCTCCTGGAGGTGCGAGATGGCGGTTGTCAGGAAGTTCCTATCACAAACTAGGTAAGGCGAGCCAGGAAGACGTTTGTTGGTATTGTATTACGTCTGGTTCACAGATACTCCCTGGAGTTGCCAGCGATAAGAAGGGATCTGTATGAAAATCCTACCTGCTACAAGACAAACGTCGTAAGTCTTTTGCTCAGTAAAAACTTCGTATCAGCTGCTGAGTGCAAATTTTTTATTTCAAACTGCCTTCTGTGCACAGAGGACAGAAAGTGATGACGACATCCCAATCATGATTAAGTTGGCTTGCCTTTTCCATGAACTGCAGTTTTATGTATGTGTGCATCATCTGATCTGCAATTTGTGTGTTTGTATAGGTCACACAGTTGAGTGTAGACTGACTGTTTTCTGGTAGTTAAAGCAGATACTGAAATTCCGGGAAGGTGGATTTTTTGGTGCAGTTGTTGAAAATCATGTTGATAATAATGGAGCATTTTGCTGTAATAATTACGTATAATTTGAAATGTTTTGAAGCTTTGATAGTTGTATGTCAGATGACAAATGTTCAGTTGTTCAGCACGCTAACACCCACCGCAGTGGACTTGACAATGGAGGAGACGTGTTTCTTCTCTCTCTCTACTGTTGTCCTTCTACCCGTTTTCTTAGTTCCCTCCCTTATTCACAAACCACCCGCGTGTGACCGTCATGAAAGAATTAAGATGAGTACAATACTGACCACAATGAAATAAATTACACTGATCTAATCAAATGATAAGAGAATAAATTTCTGTGACCGTTCGAGAGCCCTGGAGGCACTTTGCTCGATTTGATTTGTTTCTTTCGGTGTGCACGTATATATGAATGTGCGTGAGATTATGACAAATGTATTGCATATTTTTCTCGAAGACAATATACAACATATCTTAATTAATTAACTGGGCCCTACAACTTAACGAACAAATATTTAACTTGTCTTTTTGTGAATAACAGAAATGGAACCTAAGCAATGCTACCAAAGGCTTAGTACAGGAGACACCGCATTAGTGACAGTGTAAGTATTCAGGCAGGCTAGCGTGGAAATGCATGCAAGACAGGTGACAACTCCCACAAAATAGACAGGAAATTGAGGAAAACATTAAAAATCCTTCAAGTCTGAAGGATCAAGCGCTGTCAACAGTAAATGGACTGAACTGACAACGGAAATGCAGGTTCAGTCATTTATCTCGCCAAGTAACACAGGCAATGCTACTGCCACAGTACTGGGCAAGCGACACAAGCGGTGCTATAGGAAAAAAAACTTTCATTACGTCAGTTCCAGCTTGCTTACTCTCGTGCTCCAGCATCTTTCTTGGCCACCCGGGGCTGAGAGTGGGGTGGAGGGAAGGAATGACTAGCGAGGATAAACAAAAGAAAATCAACGTCCAAACAAGAAACTGTGGATGTTACGAGGCTGGAGGTATAAGTACAATTTTGTAAGTATTACTAGAATAGAAGCAGGAAATCGCTCTTTTTTGTTGTTGTTCAAACTTCTCTGTAGATGTAACACTTGTGGACATCTTAGCATTTACACACAACCAATAATATGGAAATACAGTAATTTTTATAATACAGCATAAAGTTCCACACAGAAATGGCAACTATTCAACTTATCAGAAAGAATTCTACCAGTAACAGACCTCGACATTCTACACCAACTGTGTAAAACTATCGCCCTTTTCAGACCAGTCTAATTGGTGCTAACATCAGGCAAGGAGAACAACAAGAGACCAGACTCTTTATCTGGTCCTGCAAGGGAAAGTGAAGCCAGCTGCCTGTTGCAGCGCGAAGTGCCTGCTATCCCGACAGCCGCGGCGTTTCTTGGCAACAGTAGGAGCTCTCAGAGCTTAGCTTAAAATGGTGGGATTAATATCTCTGGGATACTCACGCACGCACGCACAAACGAATGCGCTCACTCCCACAAGTACTCAATTACCTGCCTGCTCTCTCTCTCTCTCTCTCTCTCACACACACACCCCCGAGTTACCATGGCTCGAATCTCCAGGCCCCGTATGCAACAAACAAGCTGACTTGTTCCTATTATGGCAGTTACTGTAGAATAAGTTCTTTGAATTTCCCATGTACGAAAACCTAGGCGTAATAAGTTATTTGGTCGTCTGAGACAAACGAGCTGACATTCCGTTATTTTGATCGCTGGGTGTTTAATTTGTAAACCTCATTTCTCGTCTGACGAGTGTACGGTCTTCACCTAGGCTGTAAGTACAAAAGTCTTATGATGGAAGAAATGTTAGTGAGTTTTCACGAAATGATCTTTGCATCATTTCGAAATGAGCATTTACAAGCGCTGGAGTATTCGCTAGAAGAATTTACTAGAAGATTGAAGACCTCCGCAAACTAATTCCCATCCTCACCAACACTACCACCCCGCAAGGCTTTGTTGTCTCAGAAAGAGAGAGAGAGAAAGAAAGAGAAGACCCATACGAAACATTCGAACAATTGAGCATAAACGTCCCCATCATGATAACAGCATGCATGAAGTCAGGTAGGTCTGCGACATATTGATAGCTTCCAGAGGTATATATAGCATTTTCCTATACGTTAGTTATGTGAACTTGTTTCAAGAAACACCGTCTTGATATGCACCTAGTTTGGGGCAGGACATTCAGCAACAACCAACCAATGACCATTGTTGTCTTTTGATCAATTGAACAAACGTCTTCCTTATCATTTTTATTGTCACTTTTATAATCATCGCCACCACCAGTACCAGTGGGCAAACACCGTAAAAGTGATGGTACCAACTGGTGGCTTGAATACTGTTTTTACACGCTTTGTTTATGACAGTGATTTCGTGACACTCCGAAAGGATTTCAGGTCGTAATTAATTTTCTGCAATGTTCGCAATGCATTCTGCCAATAGATTTTTGTGTTTTAAATTTCCTTATTTCTTTTCTTTTATTACTTCCGCTGAACATCGCTCGTATGAGAGACTGGGCTCTAGTGGGACTCTCTTCCAAAATTGACTTCAGGAAATCCAGTTATTTAAGTACCGAAGATGCAGTGGCGCAAAAGGTACACATTAAAATTTACTAGTGCACGCAATGCTTAGTGCTGTAGACTTTGACTAGGACCACAAAGGTAGTTCTGAACTTGAGGAAATGGGGGAATGTTTTAAAAATTCAAGACCAAGGTATTTTAAGGGAGACGAAACAAGTCTCGGGTGTGAAGACATCAGCCCCTTCAGTTAGTTGTGTGCGCAGGCATGCAGCGATGTCTTGATCACTTGATCACGTGGCCTTGGCGCCAGCAGGCTGCTTAGAGGTCGGCGGACAAAGCTAGCAAGTGATGTGACAATTACACTCCAGCCGACTGTGTAATGGACTTGTCGCCTCGTACTTCATTCGCCAGCTCCTGCTCATAACCTGTAAAGCGCTGCTTTAGCCTGCAAGCCTTAGCCCCAGCGCTGCACGCCGTTTTTCTGGCACTAGACCTGCCGACAGTGCAGCCCTACGTTTGTGGGGGCACGGAAGTGATGATGAGGCGTGCAGTCTGTTGTGCTCCAGCTTTATTTCTTGACTGCTTCCACTTCCCTCTCGCCTTAACATGCATCATGCATGTCGGCGGTGCCCGTCTTGTAATGTTTGTCTTCATTGGAGAGTGGGGGGGGGGGGAGAGGGTAAGACTGAGAAAAGGGCAGGGAAGATGCAGGCCGTCCGCTCTGCCAGCTAGTCAGTCAAACACGCGGTGTTTTGTACGATGAAATTGTTTTGGTTTTTAAACGTTTCTGTTCTGCTTTTGTTTTTAGATTCCCGAACGATGAAAGTGTACAAATCAATACCAGTAGATCTCAGTATCGATGTCTCACAACATCCTGGTGACGGTTGGCAATTTTTGAAAATTACTGAGATAACGTCCATATAAGGATTGATTTTTATCAAAAAGGAGAAAAAATATGCTGCACCTGAACAATGTCTGATATACAGAGTTTGACGTCAGAAACATGCATAAATATGGGTGTGACGGTACGTTATCAGCCCTTTCTCATTACGTGTCCTTGGTGCAAGGCAGTGGCATCTTCCTGCTTCTCCACAAATTTGTCAAGGACTCAAAACGCTTCTAACGATCGACAGTACTGTTTGCATGTGCATGGCCTCTAGCGTACAGTTCGTCAGAAAGGTTTAGCAGTAAGTTTTACCTTTTTTATCTTCATTTTTTTCATCTTCTGTTCTGACTCGTGTGTGCATCCTTTTTCATCCTTCTTTCCTCCATTCCTTCCGGTCCCTTTTCCCCCGTCCTCCTCCCCGCCATTTTACTCCAGTTAGTTTGTTACATTAGACCACGCTTATACTTCAAAACCTGCCTGCTCTTTCACTTTTATATTCCTTACATGGCGACCGCTCCGTGAGCTTTTAGCTCTTTGTGTCACCATTGATGTATTTGTTCTCCTGAAAACGGCAATTTAAAAAAAGAGGTAGTAGAGCGATTACAGATACATGTACAGAGTAGAGGTGCCGTAAAGCTGGACTCAGAATAGTCATATTTATGTCAACGATCAGGCATTCTGCTGATACACGTTAATGTCAGTTTAACGAATTCAGATTTTGACACCCGAGCGGGTATTGGAAAGGTGGGGGTATGCTTGCGTACAGAAATCGATATACAGGATTAACACCAGACAGCGCCCTGCGTAGCTAAATCTACATTAAGCGCATACAATTATTAAGTCTAATACATCATCACTGTAGTTGTTCTCTTGTAAGCCAAATAAAATAAGGTCTTCAGAAAAATAAAAATTCATTATATTCTGTCATTTTATAAACTGAAAACCGTTGCAAATCCTGCCACAGTGTATTTACAATAATGCACTGCCACATTAAATGATTGTTTCCTCCTCTCTCTCTGGCATAGACTGCATATAGGGGAGGTGGCTGTTTTTCTTATTTAAAAAATCTTTTGTTGGGAGGGTTCGATATAGTAGCCTTAATTGAAATCACTTCAACTGACGGTCTAAATTAGATGCATTACATTTCTGAAAGATATTTTTTCCATTTTAGATTTGGAAACTGCCTTGTAAAAAAATCAGTTGGCAAATCTGGAAACTTTTTGAAGGTTTTCGCACGAAACTAATTCAAAATTTCAATTGTACGTATTCGGAGGATGAACATGTAATCATCAAACAGTATAAAGCAGACTACAAACTGTGAGCTATAACTATAAGCAGTCGTCTATCCCAAGGTGCAGCTGGCTCTAGAGGGAACTGTTACGATAAACAACTTCCCTTAAGGCGTCGCTTCGTGGCGCAATTAGAGGCTACACAGCTGTTTGCTCCCAGCACAGCTGACATGTTCCAAACGTGGACACTTTTTTTTAAAAATTCTACGAGCATCTCTTCGTCTCCTGAGGAGTTTGATGCTGTTCAGTATAATACTATGAGCATTAGGCTGTGTCTGACAATGTAGGCTGCCTGGGATCTGCCGCCCGGAACGTTCTGCGTGAAAAGGATCTCTGTGGCGCCGCTTGACATCTGACGCCTGCAGGCGAGCGCTCTCCGCCTTGCACGACAGCGGCAGCAGAACGGAATCGGACTTCACAGACAAGTGCCAGGGGTCGGAGGTTATGCTGGATATCACACCAGTGGCGGCGCGATCACGCTCGCACCTCTCGACTCTGACCTATGGACAAGCTGGCGCTCTTCAGACATCAGCAGCAAAACCCAAGTGCCAACCCCCATCTGCCCTACCCCCACCCTTCCTTTTCCCCTCTCCATTCCGTTCACACCCACACAAATACACACAGTGAAGCAAACATATATAACACATAACAGCACAGACGCACACGCACCCGAAGAGAGTCAGAATGAACACCTTCCAGCTAAATCAGGCTTGGGGAAAATGCGGTGGTCCGGTGCCCCATGGCCACTAGAAATCCTGCCGAGCTATTAAATAACAATTCTTTAGACCATCATGCGATCGAGTTTGGAGGGTTTTTTTTGTTTGTTGGTTTTTTGTTGTTTTTTTTTTTTTTTGCCGACTGCTGGAGGGCGTCTGTGTTAGTGTTTAGCTGATGACCATACTATCCCATACTATCCCATATGTCGCACCATGTGGGTCACTAAAGCAAGTTTAACTTCCTAATTTAGACCATCCTAAATAAGATCACATTTTTCGTGATATTTGAAGGTGGCAATTGAAAGGTTCTACTTCATTTTGTCTTGAGTCTGAAAACAGTTTTTAGCCACCCCGCTCCACCCCAAACAAAAAAGAAACTCCTTTTTGCAGTTCATGACCGGCTGTATGACAAATGTCTACACTTCTGTTCAATATCCTTTTCTGAAGTCCTTTTAATCATTGGCGTACATAATAGTACCAAAACGGAAAAAATTATTGACCTTTTAATCCTTTTAGGTACATTTTATATTTATAAATGCAAACTCCAAACCTCTATCCCAAACATGGAATGTTTTATTAAACTAGTTACAATTATTACAATGTTGACAAATGTAGGGCACAGTGCATAGGAGATATCCCCAACTTAACTAACAACTGGATCCCGTACAATAACTTAATTCAGTGATTGGTGGGGTTTTTCCTTTTTTCTTCCTTCCTTCTTCCTCTCCCCCTTCCATCTCTCTTTCCTTTCTCTTCTTCTTAAGTGTGTGTGTGTGGGGGGGGTGTATGCAGAAGCAACACTAGCTTTTTCTTGCAAAAATGAAAACTAAGTGACCATGGTATCGTTATTATATTGTTACAGTATGAAACTTCAGATTCAAATTTGGTGCATTCTGTCCTGTAGTTTAAGCTAGAAAAACATATAAACGAGACTGCACCAAGAACACATTTGTTGGCTTTCATTTAGGAATTCTATCAATACTGATCTAAATGTTTCAGGGATTGGATTATCAAGCATATTGTGTTCAGATGGATGGTTTTATAATGCTGGAAAGGTAGTTTTTATGTTTCTGGGCAGTAAATTTTGTTAGCTTGTAACTCATTTTGTTCTGTGAGTTTGACTATGCATTGATAATTAAGCTACCAATGATGACAGCTTGCGGAAAATTTTGACATCTTGAGAACAGATAAACGTGGACATATGTTAACCCAGAAGGTTTCTTACAAAACAGTTACTATCAACACAAGAGATCACATTTGTGTCATACACAATTATCTCACAAGGTCAAAGGTTTAAGCATCATCGTATAAATTCCTATTACAGTGTCAAACGGGGATTTTACCATGTATCAAAGAAGGACTCGAGCTTCTGCGCTAAACATCTACAAGCAAGTCTTACATTATCTATCACTATTTGCGCCTTTCAGCAGAGCCATCTTTGCGACCAAGGCATTGAGTTCCAGGGATAGTTTCCAGAAATTCTGCCGGTACTTTGATCTCAGTTTAACTGACAGCAGGCTCTTTATTCTCCGATCCGTGGAGTTCAGCATCAGCCTGAGCCTCGCTTTGAAACTTAGCTAGCGCTGCCATAGCCGAGGGCAGTAACTTGAGAGGGTCAGAGGTCAGATCGCTTACACCGACGAGTCTGAGGTGAGAAATGTTGAAGACGATAGGCAGAAGTCTGGCAAACTTATCTACCAGAACGTTTTATTCGCCCCTGATGGTTAATGATATCCATATCGACAGAAGTGTGCAGAAGAGAGAGAAGTACAACTTGGAGAACAACAAAAACAACAGACGTGTACAGATGAGAGAGAAGTACAACTTGATAGACAACAAAAACAACAGAAATTTACAGATGAGAGAGAAGTACAACTTGGAGAGCAACAAAAACAACAGACGTATAAAGAGGAGAGAGATGTACATCGTGGTGACCTGCAAAGAGCAAGATTGAGATGATCTTGTCAAGCTCAGCAACATATGTCCAGGCTTCGCAAGTCATCAGCGTCACATCCGCTCTCCTCATACAGCGTAAGCTATAGACGAGTGTAGAGGTACCATACGCATGCGCAGTAAAGTTTATGTCAGGCACTATTTTCGTTGTCATCCGGGTTCTTTTGCAAGTTGGCAGCCCAAAGGGTTAACGATTACTAGCAGCTGCTACTGAGTTTAAGCTGACCAGTAGCTCAAGCGACAATAAATCACAATGCAATGCGATGCCAACAATACCTAGCCCGATCAGCTATGTGCAAAAGTAAAAAAAAAAAAAAAAATAGAGTACACAAAACCAAACACTGCTGACTCGCGCGTCCTTTGAGATTCACCCTGTTTACTCGTAAAGGCTGGTTCAGTCTAGAAACCAGATGTTGCCGTTTTCAAATAGCCAATCACAATGCGATGAATTTCTCTTCTTATAACCATGTATCGGCGAAACTCTACACTAGTCCATTGTGACGAGCAATAATCAACTCCAAGGATTCATGTCTCAAGGTGTTTCACTTCACCTGCAGATCTGCAAACCCTTCAGGCGATTCTCTGACTCCAGGTCGTCACGTCGTTGATACGCCCCGTTTCTTTTCAAACGGAAACTTTCTCGATGTGATACGTTTATTGACAGATATACCTTCGTCCTAATAACCTCCTGTCAATGTTGTCACAGCCTTGACAGTGGACTATTTATACAGCACTTCACTCGCAGACCTCACCTAGCTACAGACAGCAGTTCCCTAATCACGTGACTGTAGGCGTGTAAGGTGTAGCCGCCTCACGCTGGGCTTTCTCAGCAGCGAGCTTCGATGGGAGAGGAGGCAACCGGAAGTGTCTGTCTCTTGATGGCAGCAGCACACTTGGGACCCGCCAGCAGCCCGCAGTGTGACCGCTGACGTACGTATTCTTCAGCCAGGGCCGTTGCTCCTAGGTCACGGAAATACAGCAGTCTCCGCCACTGGGGTTTAATTCCGTTAGTAACTTAGCTTTTCCATCTGCTTTCCCGACAGCGTTTGCTAGAACTATTTCCTGTACAAGATACTATAGTGAAATCGCTTTATTATGATCATATATGCTATTTTAATACACAAGGCAGACAGAGATGTGTCCTACATAACTGTGGCGAAACATACAACAATACGGACAGACTAGCGAGCTTGTTTGCTTGCTATGCAACATACAACAGCACATACATACAACAGCACATACACGTTTGTGTAATGCAGACAAGGATCATGCCTGTAACAAAATGGTACGGTGCATTTGCAGGAGCTCCTTTTTGGACATTACTGCGACTCGTAAGAGCCAGCAAGCCTACCAGTTGTAATCCTTCCCTATGCTTTGTCTTCGTGTCTGGCTCATTTGTACAGAGTATTTGTAAATCACGCCTCTGCTTCCTCGATTTGTATTTAAGTGTCTTCCTTTTTATTCGCGCTGCCTGCCTGCTATGATTGTCCTTACTGTATAATAATAAAGCGGTCCCTCGCACAGCTCGGTGCAATTTAAGCCTTGTGTTGATAGGCGTGTCAACGACTAAATGCTATGGAGCCATGATGGTTGCCGATAAGCACTGTTCCTCAGCCAAATATTTCTGAAATATGATATAAATATTAGAGCTGTTAAAACACTACGATATCTACCAACCTCTGTGTCTGCAGACATAATTGACAGGCTAGAGGCTGCCGGCTGGCAGTAATGGAGCCATTCTTTGGCGGGCGACCACTCCATGCTGCTGGTGCTGCACATGTCCATGGTGGTGTAGTCACTGACTGGTGGACTGGGGTCACTGACTGGTGGTCTGGGGTCACTGACTGGTGGACTGCAGTCACAATGACCTGCTACGTCCAGCTATGGCACACACAACGACAGAGTATATCGACACTCAGCGCAATCTTCCCCCCCCCCAAAAAAAAAAAATTGTGCATGTGGAGGTGGGAGCAAGAAGTCTAAATATTTGGTCAGTGAGTTCACTTCGTCAACAATTAAAGGTTATAAACAGCCACTGAAAAATGACGGGTACAGAAAATATTAAAGACTAATAGGAGAGTGAGTACTTGTACGTACAGGTACGTGTTTAAATAACGGGCCAACTGTAAGTTGAAATACTTGTTATAGTGTTTGTAATTATGCTCGGTAAAGCAATGTGCTGCAGTAAATTATGCTTTTGATACTTGGAAAACTGATGTGCGAACTTAAAAAAAAACCTACTTAACTGTTTACTAGAGCGCGTGGCCAGTCCAGATCCCTAATTAACACCTTTTAGCCAATAAAAATTACTTTTTTTCCTTCCATGTGAAAAAACTTCAATTTCACATCTAGCCACATTTCTAAGATGGTGAATGTACATGTACTAAGTAATCTCTGATAGATGGAGACTTTGCGAAGTTAATCTCACTTCTTGTCATGATTGCTTTCAGTCCTTGTGCTTCCATAGCAGAAATGATTTTGGCCAATGCAGCAAATGCGGTGGACAATGCAGCAGATACAGTGCTTCTTCTGGGGGCCAAGGAATGATGGCGTGCTGATAGTGTCTGTGGCGGCGTCAGCAGACCTGGGACCACCCGCGCACAGACCTCGAGCCTAGTGTAGACAGATACGTTTTCTAGCGCCTGCCTCATGATCAATTGTTTATGTCCTGGCCACACTCTATCCCTACACTGGAAGAACCATTTCAGGATGTCGCTGTAAAACCTACATGAACACGCATGCTTAGCTCACTGTCAAGTCTACATGAACATGCATGCTTAGGACACTGTCAAATCTACATGAACACACGTGCTTAGGACACTGTCAAGTCTACATGAACACGCGTGCTTAGGACACTGTAAAATCTACATGAACACGCGTGCTTAGGACACTGTCAAATCTACATGAACACACGTGCTTAGGACACTGTCAAGTCTACATGAACACGCGTGCTTAGGACACTGTCAAATCTACATGAACACGCGTGCTTAGGACACTGTCAAATCTACATGAACACGCGTGCTTAGGACACTGTCAAGTCTACATGAACACGTATGCTTACTTCACTGTGGTGGAGCAGAACGGCTGCCCAGGTCATGACATCCTTCAACTGGACTGAGGGCTTGGGAGAGTGGGAGGGGGGAAGACGGAAGGGGCTGGAAGCACTGTCCGAGACGGTGCTTGGAGCGTCTGCCGGCGACAGTGTCCGGCGCTTCAGCAGCAGCAGCTAAGTGAAGCGAGTAACAGTCAATTTGCCGGCGGCGCTGCGCCTTCTGAGCACCAAGGCCTCATCCGGCCCAGCAAATTGCAGCCGTGTTCCGCCAACGTCCTGGCGTCAATATTTGAGGTAAAATTTAATTCCAATTTTCCGCACTTCTGGAGAGCAATTCTCGACTTGACAACTCTGTAATGAAGTTGTCAAGGCCGTGAGGTGCCCGGCCCGCTGGACTTGCCTTCCTGCTCCACGACAATCACCAGACAATCCCAGGTCGACTTACATGAGTCTCCACGACAATCACGAGACAATCCCGTGCCGACTTACACAGTCTTAATAGGCTTCGGCGTGTTGCCCACGAAGTGCCTTGATACAGGGGAGGTAACGAGTCGCGCGGCGGCAACTTCCGGTGATGCCATGATCTGGCTGTGGCCTTATTTCGACACAAGCTACACTAACACGTTCTGTAGTTATTACAAGAAGTACCAGAGATACTGAAAGGGCTTTATCTGGGAGTTCCCTTCTGTCATGTCTTTTTTAAAATTTTGTGCCAGCTTGTTTCAGTAGCTGAACCACTAGCTGAAGCATTTCTTTTTTTCCAGACTCTCATCCCTTTTCCTGAAGTAGAGGCGTTTGGGGTTAGGGGGCGCGGGAGGTGGGAAATATTACAAAGAGATTGTATTATGCATTATCACACTGTGAAATTAAAGTATCTGTCTATCCGCCGTCCGTCGTCCTTCCATCTATCTGTCACACCGGCAAGTTTAAAAATAAAGAAAGAAAGAACAAAAGAAAGAAAATATGTGTCAAGATAGCTACCTCCTTTCTTGTAATAGTTGCTTTGTTCGTGCGTTTGTTTTTTCTTTTCTTTCTTTGGGATGTTGACAAGGGACACTCGGCAAGGAGTGTGTCTGATCGAAAAGTAGTTGAGCGAGACAGCGCGCCTAGCCTCTCTCTCAGCCCTCCCGGCTCTCGTACTGCCTCAGCATGAGGCTGCCACTCAAGCTGGATTAGGTTTGTTGTTGTTTTTTGTTGTTGTTATTTTTGTTGTCGTTTTGCTTGCCCCCAGCAATAGCAAGTCGCTGCCCTGACGCAGGTCAGGAGCTCCGTGTCCAACAACGCTTCCTAAGGTCAAACGGCATGAACAGTAGCGTTTTGATCAGTAAAGCGTGACCTTTTCAATTATAACTCTTCTCCCCCCCTCCTCCCCTTCGTAACGCACAAAGGTCTAGAGAGGGGAGATTTTAGAACTCTGAACTTTATTAGGGAGAAAACATACTCCTTTGAAAGGCGGAACAACTACTCAGACATGCAAAATCATAATTTCATTGATTTGTTCGACCAGGTTCTTTAACACAATGATCGAACAGGAGGGAAAACAAAACTCGCTTGTTCCTGAGAGTAAATGATAAAAAGTCCCAGAAAAGGGAGCACACATTCAAACATAGGGACTTGCAGTTTCACCGATTTTGTTCAAATTCTCAAGCAAAATGACTAAATCGGATTCAAATAAAATCACCTAGTTTATGGGAAATAATAATAAATTTCCAGAACTAAATGCAAATTTTCACCATAGTGTTTCATATACGATAGTAATCAAACAGTGCAAGCGCACAAGTGCATGCAAGGAGGCAGGCAAGCAGGCAGGCAGGCATTCAGACATTCCTTCGCTTGCTCATTCACAATATAGGCGCACGGCGCGAAGGACAAAGATATGGTCACAGGCCAATCTGACCATAAACAGGTAGCTTTATGCTTAATAATTCTGAGGTATATATATATATATAATGACAGATTTAAAATACCTACTACTGGGAGCCAGCGGGTGGCCGACATTTAAAGAACAATGTATTCGTTTTCTCCAAACAGTAGGTTTTGCCTTCATTTAACAGAAAAGGATAGAAACCTCGCAAGGGATAGGATACATTTTAGGCTTAGGTGTGTTTTAGAGTCTGGGTGCTGGTTGCGAAATTGGTGTGGGTTATGGGTACCTGTTTGGAATCGCGTTCTCAGCTCCTCATAACAGGTCAACAGACATAAAATTAGAGAGTGGTATTCATCTTCAGTAGCAGATTTACATAGGCGGCATTTCTTATCTTCCTGTCTGGCATTTGTAGAGTGTAACTCATTTGCTTTTAGAGGCAGGCGTTCTAATCTAAAATTGGTGTACATATGACTGATATAGGATATATGACATCAAAGTATTTTTCTCTTTCAAGACTGGTCGTATATGCTCTACACACAGTGTACCTATAGCTGTCCTCAAGCTTCACATGTCAGATTTGTTCAAAACCTGCTCTCAACCTGAGTCTGTTCAAACACTTTTTCGTCGCCATTCCCATGGAAAGGCGTTGCATCACAGCAAAGATTTCACACTGGTTGCTCAGATTTATCCACGTGGTATGCCATTTTAGCATACTGTATTTCACTACACTTAGCCAGTATTTTACACATTTTAGCAGCAAACGCAGATAACAAAAATCTTTCAAGTTCACCATATATCATGTGAATTGGTGTTTGGATGATACCTTCAGCAAGCGTTTGCATGCAGATGAATATACATTTTCAATCAAAGAAGGTTGAAATCATCCCCATACTTCGGTATCATACATAGGCAGAGAGTGACTTGTGCATCAGTCAATTTAAAGAAAAATAGAGGTTCCTTGATATCCGATATTCCAGAGGGTTATAAAAATTTCAGAACAGACACATTTTGCTTGTGCAGTACTTACCATGCTCTTCAAACATAGCCGTTTGGACAATGTTAAGGCTACATAGCCGTTTGGACAATGTTAAGGATAGGTATTTGTACGTGTTTGCTACTTCAACTGAGTCTTTATTACAATACCAATTTTAACTCCGTGGTAAGTAGCCATTATTTCTGAAAACCATAATATTAGTCTTATTCAAATGTACTGACACCCCTAGTCTTGTACCAACCAGATATAACAAATTCAGTGGATTTTCAAGACCAACGGGCGTGGCAGGCATCAAGGAAATATAGCTGGCGAACATCATCATCAACGACAACGACATTTCCAGTGCACCCGGTAAAAACTGGGCACCAATTTTTGCTCTTGCATTAGCTCGACAGGTATAGTTCATTACGAAGTAAAGAAATGGAGAGAGAGAGAGAAAAAAAACGCGAATGATAATCAGAGACAAGCAAACACATGCAAACACACACACAGCCTTATGGACATAGATACGTGTGCTCGTGCACACGCCTGCACACGTATGCGTACACAGACGCACATCACAGAGCCTTTATCCCTCCCATAACAATGTTCATTCTTCGGATCCTTCCGGCCATGTTATTTGCTTCTGATTCTGGAGAATCTCACTCCACCTTCTCTCGTGCTCTAGGCACATACGGAGTCCACATGAAAAAAATTGTCATCTTTACTTACAGTTCCACATGAAAACATTTCAATCTGTACGCCTTTGGCTTCGCTTCTTTCTATAACTATGGCCGCCATCGATGACCGCCACAGGGTGTCTGAGAAACACATTCCGATTGGTTGCTCTCATTAGGATAGCCGTTAAGTAGGCGGAGCGAGTGGAAGCGATCCGAGCAGTGAATGGAGACGACGGGGTCAGCGGGGACTCGACAGGTCCGGGTCATATCAGCGCCACCTGACGACCAGCACTGAAACAGCGACAACCCGGCGGGTACACTTACAGTGTCAGCACTAAATGGACCGTGAAAAGTGTTCAGTGAACAACTTTATCACACTCCAGGTGAGATAAGCGCTCAACTGTGGCCTCCTAATGCAGTGTCTCAGACAAAGCAATTGCAGCAGACCCCCAGTACACTTCCGCGATAAGCATGTCAGCGGCTTCGAACTCCTCACATACAGTCACGCGCCTTCAGTCATTCTCCAAGACTGGAGTATTTGCTTTCTTTCCCCCAGCCTCTCCTTCTCTGTCCCTCGCGTGCTCGCTGTCTCTCTCTCTCTCCCTCTCAGAATCTTTAGGAGCGACACAGTTATTGGTAAGCATCTTTGTCATTAGTTGTATCTTGCATGTTCCTCCTTTTACTATCAACGACACAATTATTGATAGAGGGTTATAAAATTTCAGGCATCTTTCTTAATAGTTGCGTCCTGCATGTTCCTCCTAATCTGAAGTACTGTCTGTGCATCTGTTGCTGTACTTGCTCTGTCTTTCGTGCGTCGTTTGCACGAGTGTCCAGTCAAACGGTTGTCTTGGGTACGGGGCCCGGACTGTGTGCTAGTGTGACGCGCGAACTTAAAAACACCTTCCCAACAGGTTTACCCAAAGGGATCGGTTGTCAAAAATAAATAAACAAAGGGCTACATAATTGTTTCTCGTTACTCGCATGACATTAGCAATTGTCAGAGACCGCACTATGCCTATTTGGTGAAGCTGCCGGTTGATGCAGTCTGTGCGTACCAGTATGAGACAGCTCGTAAGTCTGGATACACATGCTCCAAGTCACTGCTGTAATGAGCGGAACCACGGCTGATGGCGTGTCCGCTAGCGGCCCGCAGACAGCTGGGCGAGCGTTCCTTCCGCCCAGTATCGGGGCGTCACGCGCACTGGGGCCGGGCTGTCGGCTACAGGAAGACGGCGGCGAGCGGGTCGCAGGGGCCAAGGGGAGATGATAAAGCTATCTCTCGCCACTCTCACCTCATGGGGTGGGGTGGCGTGACGGTGTCAGAGGTCAGCAGGAGATCCTTGTACTTGGTCTACACCCAACTGTCAAGATTCAGTGTCCCTGTCGCCTCACTTTTCACCGGGACAGTACAGACTTCAAGGTGGAGGTGGGTGGTGGTGGTGGTGGTGGCGAAGCAAATCGAGGGAGTTAATGGACCTGATGGGCGTTCAAACTGTTTAATACTTTGTTCGATTAAACAGGTGTTCAGAGTAGAAAATCATCTGTCAATGTTTAAAGTTGAAACAGATATACGACACTTCCCTCTTCAGTATTGTTCCTCCGCGAGTAAACTAGACGTAATGATATCAACAGTAAAGATTAATGAAACTGATTTGTTTTTTCCTGGAAGATGATCATCGGTATTAGAGGCCCATTATTTTGTTCTAATTTTATGTGTGGAAGCATTGTTCCAACACACTTGGCCACAAAAGCACTTAAAGAAATGCTAATTTGTACAACAGTGCTTTTTAGATTCGAGACTGAGATTTTGTGATTGATGTGCCTCTGAACGAGCAGAATCTAACGTGAACAACAACGTGAACAAGGACTTACGTTGTAAACGTTTGAGAACAATGGATCTACAGGCTTCCTCTCCAAAATTATCTAAAATCTCAAACTTGGCTAGGTCCGTCTAATCGGAAATGTTTAGGGTTTGTGGAGAACTTACATGGATGTCTCCCTTATTCCTTTTCTGACATAAAGCTGCCATAGCCTGCTTCATATGACGACACAAAACCTACGCGTGAGCTTTACTAATCAAAACACGTGTGCTTGCCTTAATAAATGCATTTTCATTATGAATAATATTTCTGATTAAATTATAGGGAAAAGCAAAGTGGCGTTGCTTTAAATATGTTGTTCTCTTCAGAGTTGCTTAATTATGTGTCAGTACTGACAAAAAGGTTGTCCACAACAAAGCAAAATTCAACTGTAATGTAAAATAGGTTATTATCTATAATTTCATTGTTATTTGAACTCCCCCATTATATTGTCAATTGACAAGTCGATTACTTTTCTCTGTCTAGCGCATTCGTCCACAGTTGTCTGTCACACATGTAGTGGCGCTGCAGTGGCCGACAGATACATGAGACTGGCCAACTCGGCCGATTGGCCTGACCTCACTACCTGAGGGCCAGCGCATCCGCCTACAGGAGCAGTGGCAGAGTACTCCGGTTATCGCAGAGATCGCCAGCCCCGCTAATACCTTCACCGTGCCTAGTCATACGGGCTGGTTATGAGTGGAGCAGTACCAGGCATGTCACGACCAGCCGTGTAAAGGCATTGGGAGGGCGGCCGGAGGAGAGAAGCCAGAATGTCGGATGAAGGCGCCTGCAGGTACTTGAGACAACATGGCGTGACAATGGCGGCCAGCGCCCGTCTTCTTTCGCAGCAGCCCGAACTGCCGCCGCCCGCCATTTCCTGATTTGCCAGGCTCCCCGTCTGTGGGATGCTCTTAGCACCCAGCCACCCGGCCCGCTCACTCAGCGGGCCAGTCTGATTACCCATGATTTAGTGCGCCAGCAACACCTGTAATCTGTCACTAGGCCTTTGCAGCCTGCAACGCCGGCCATTCTACTCCCCTGAGTTCTGAAGGAAGGAAGGAAGGGGGAGGTGCTGGCTGGAGGTTGGGGAGGAGGGGAAGGGAGGTTGATCAAAAACATGACGCGAGTTCTGCCCACAGGCGCGTATATGTGTTGGTGTGTCGTGCCAGCACCCTCAATCAGTCACGTACTGTAAGTCTGATTAGTATGACGCCTAGCTAGCGTTCACCTGGCTAGTGTAGTCTCACTATGCTCACATAATCTGAGCAGCTTAGCGTCAGAGACGCACGCGCTTGTGGCGCTAAAATTCTGGCCGTCGTGCGATTGCTGTGTACTGCAAGTAATCAGGACAAGCTGGTGGTAGCACTGACACTTGCGTAGTTTCACTAATCTGTGGACTGTCGCTTGAGTAATCACACTAATTTGTCAGACTGGCCGAAAGCAGTAAACTGGGACGCCTTGGATCTCTACCTGAGAGACAGTCCATGATTCTGCTACAAGACAGACCTGACAATACGCTAATGTGATCACAGATGTTGCCTAGCCCATAGTGAGTGCGAGATGTTTCACGGAAATAGGTCTAACATTGTAGTGAGACGATCAGACACGATAATAGGGCAATGTCACCTCTGTCACACACGTCTTGTGTTGATGTAGTCATATCAGCTTAACCATTGTAACCTGACGCGCAATCTGGAGACTATTTATCCTGTCGCATTTATAACCATGGGAGCTCAGCTGGCCACAATATAATTATATTTACAACAAGTTCCCTTGTATCCTCATTCGTAGCTTGCAGTACCCTGCCATCACAATCCATATCGATGGGTTTGGCTAGATGAGCATCAGACTTGTGTGTCAAAGGTTGCGGGCTCGAATCCAGGAATGGCCAAGGATTACATCAAGTTAAATACTGTGCAGATTCAATGGGATCGCCACAATATCATACTGCCTACCCGCACTGGCCATTTTACTGCAGCTATACGCCTGGTGGTTTTTTTTTCAGTGCATATCATAATAAAGTATCCCCACAGATCGCGTAAAAAAACATCGTGAGGTGGAAGAACTGTCCTTCTAAGGTCACTAGACCGCATCATAAAACTCACGTCGATGACCCATTGAGTGTTCTCAGCGACCCGACACTGTTAACTCTCATTTCGCTACTCAAGAGTTGACGAGTTGTGCAGATAATTACTAGCTATTCCGACTGATGTTACAGTCAGAAAGAGCTTTTCATGTTTTGCACATGTTGACCCTTGGAGAACCTCCGGTAATAGGGTTTTGAAAACGTGATCTTCACAACTCAGTCACGTTTTTTCTCTATTGTTTCACTTATTTATCGATTTACATTCTGTACCACGCATTCACCGAACATCCACTTTCATTCCTGTACATAACGCTATGTCTGTGACTCAAACAACATGGGCTATATAAATGACTTCCCTCCAGGTCCTTGACCTCTATATTTACGTAAATCCAGGGAATGGTGTGTATTCATGTGTGTACTGTGGCAGATCCTCGATCCCCATTTACACAAACCGAAATCAACGCTTCTATTTTGACTTTAACTATTCCAGATCATGGCGTTTGTTGCACATTTCAAAAACGAATACACACTCTTAGTATTTTCAATACATCGACGGTATATCATGGCTTGACTATGATATAGTTAACTGAAGTAGCTAGAAATCCTCAAGTGTTGTTTTCATATATTTTATGCTGACGAATTCAAGACTTTCTTGGAAATAAGCCTGTCAAAACCTAGTTACTTTCAATTTCTTATATATGAAAATCGACTTTCCTACATTACAGGATATGTTTGAAAGCTTGGTTTATCCCCACTAAATTCATAGACGCAACTAAGCGACAAGCTTAGTAGGCATCTTGGTAACTCATTGAGCACAGTTTGTTTAACCCCCACCCCATTCGAATTGGCTGATGGGTTAGCGACCTTCGCGTCAACTACCGGGACCTGTTTTTCAATGGAATGTAGAATCAATAAGTTATTAATGACTTCAAAGATAAATGCCTTCGTTATGTTTCTATGTAAAAGAAAACTTAATGCAACAGTGAAAATAGGAGAAAACCTAAAACCTATGACAGGATGTGAGCAATCGCTTTTGCGATTATAATAGGATTTGAGCCCGTTGCAGGTAACGGCTTCGCTACTTTTAACTGGTCAAAACTTTAAAAACAATTTCCACAGGATGAAGCTATAGACATTTTACAACATATCGGTTTTAACAACAATTGTTTTAATGTTTCTCCCTTCTTCCCAACGTCAGTGCGGCTCAAGGGTGGTAGAAAGGCGTGGTTGTCAGCCAGACACTGGGGATCTGGGTTCTCTCTCACTGTCACTCAGCCCCCTCCCCCACATTCTTTCTCTATTACGCTTCATTAACATACCGCTTTCTCTCTCACTCACCGTTACTGATCACTTTCTGTGTGACTCTCACATCTACCCCTCTCTCCTTCCCCCTCTCTCACCTTTCTTTCCTTTGTCTCTTGCTGTCTCACATCTCTTTCTGTGTCTCTCACATCTCTCTGTCTCTCTCTCTCTCAATGTTATTCGCGTCACTCTCCCTCCCCTCACACAGTCACTCACACCCTTCTCTCCCTCACACACCTGGCTTTGAGTTCCATTTACCTCTCTATCACTCTGTCACTCACCTCTATTTCTCTTTCTCTCTCTCTCACACACATACACACACAAGCAAATACACAGAGCCTCACCCTTCTCTCTCTCTCTCCGCCATAGAGGGGAAAGTAGGTAAAATCGGAACATTTAAGAAAAACACGTGTAGCACAAAAAGAAGCGACGATGAAAATAAATTTTATTGTGTAGATTTTGAATATTATCGAAATTGTGAATAAAGAATAAAACAAGTGAATTAGAAATGTAGTAATCTCAATTCAAAACTTTAAAACATTTCCCATATATTGACGCTTTAGAGGGTAACATAAAACAGCCTGTCGTCTGCTATGGAACACAACTGAGTGTTTGTTTGGACGATAATTTGCATAACAGTAGAAAATTAAAATTATTCACACTACTCCTTTTAACAAGTAATTAAAGCTAGCGTCGTTCCTGACGTAAATGTGGTTCTGGAAGTGGATGGGGGGGGGGGGAACTAAGAAATATTTTTGCCCATTTTGGCACATCATTGAATCTGGCCTTCTTGTGAGCTTCCCCCCCCCCCCCCACCACAAAGCAACACCATATGTTGCATTCTACAAAGTTGCAGTGCTTGTATGACATGGGCTGGTCTTCTTTTGGGCTCCATAAGCGGAAGACATTTTCAATTTTAATTTGCCCATGATTTTCTCCTTGGGTTCGCGACGTGTTGGTCAGAGAAAGAGAGAGAGAGAGAATTCTAAAGACCAAAACTAAACTGCAGTATTTATCCACGTGACTGGTAGGAACACTATGCGGCTAAGCTACTGTGCTGTTCCTTCTTTGCCGCCTTCCTGTGTTTTATCTTGCGTGCATTACATCTGTCTGCACTTCATTTCTTGATGTCCCTAAGCGAGCTTCATTCGAGTCGCAAATCACCTTTTTCTATCGTTGTTTGTACTTAAGGGATCTCACTAGAATTTATAAAAACATTCGTTAGCTCGGATATTTTCCTATTGATATAAAATAAGGATTTTTTTATTTTTACCCGACTGTGCCGGGTTCCCTGACTTTCCGCTGGATATAAAATCACTCAAGAGAGACGGAGAGAGGTACAGAGAAAGTGACAGTCATGGCACCTCGCTGGGCGCTCTTGGCTCGGCCCCTTCTTCTTCCCTGTTCCTCCCACCCACCCACGAAATAGCCTTTGATACTTACGTGGCATGAACCAAATAGCTAACTCACCCTCGCACCAACCGCGGAGAGATCGTGAGACGACAATCGACATAATTTAATAGAGTTGTGCAAATCCCTTAATCTATCGTCAATGGGAGGGCAGGAGCCGACTTAAATATAAGAAGATTCACATGTAAAAATGCAAGTGTCGTTGATCGTGTTGTCGAGAGAACTGTTTATGCATGTGAATAATTTTGAAGTTCTTGATTTCGATGTAATGCATTCAGATGTCCACTGCCTAGTTACGCTGCAGCTGCGGAGATTGCCCGATATGTCGGACGTTCAGTCCACAACCCGAGAGGTCTCCGAGATGGGCCTCAACACAATATCTAGACGTTCTATGGAATGTTCAAAAGAAAAAATATGTACATGTTTTAGACGAAGAAATTCACGGCTTAACAACAGAGCTTAGTAACCTTCTACAAAACAAAAACGAAGTGACTGCAGAAAAATAAATACTATTTTGCTACGTATTAATGAGATACTGAAACAGAGTGCGCGTAGATGCGGCTTTCTTTCCCACAGGTCTAATGCCTTATAGGCCAATAAAAAGTAAACAGCACCACAAGTCTGCTAAACAATTCCGAAAACAAACCTTGGTTTACCCATAGACATGAATACATAGATTGGAAACTGCCTTTTTCACGTCTCTTCCAATCCTCAGCGACGGCAGGAGGAGGTAATCACCGCAGGCAATCTTGTGCTGTTGAGCCGATTGCGTCCCATTTTATGCTCTTCAGCCCAAAAGTTATCGTTCCTGTCTTGCTTTACAAACAATGGCGGACGATGAGTTTATCGGATACAAAGATTTTAATTAATAAAAAAATCTGTTGAATAATTTTACCTGAAATACACCATCCTCAAAGTGTTGATTGGTAGGGTTCAAACTCATAATTTTACGATTAGTATGCATCGAAATTTTGCATAAGCCACGAACATACTTAAACACTGTGTAGTTGTTCTTTAATTGGAAGACTTTTAATTTAAAAAAAAAAAAGAAAAAAGGGGCAGATACATTCATGATGTGAAACACACCATGCATGTCACCGTAGTCGTTCGATTTATAGGCAGCAACACCAGAATTTTATAGCTACTGCACGAGATGCTGTGGCACTCCGAACTTGGCAAAAACCACGAACGTATTTTAAATCATTAACTAAAACAACAACAAAAAAATTGTTGAATACTTTTACGATGTGATACGCACTACACTCATCTGCATATACTGTTTGATTGATAGGCTTCAACCCTAGAATTTTATAATTACTGCATAAGATGCTGTAGCGCCATAACCTTGGCAAAATTTGCGAAAGTATATTGACTTTGCTTTAAAATGGCCCTTTTGTTTTACCGAAAGTCTGATCGAAGCCAATTGCAAAGATCTGTAATAGGCACACATCTGGCCTCATTAAACAATATGACGAAAGCGAATTAATAACACTCCGTTTTAAAATGGAGTGCAAATGAGTAATTAAAACCGAAACTGTCAAAAATCGCCAAACTGTCAGCCCACATCGTTAACCAACGATTTTCACTGCAGTCTAATCGCCAATAAAGTAAGTCAATGACGCGCAGGGTTTATGGATTTTTCACATGAAAGTAAAGTTTATCTCCGTCATGAAATCATTCTACCGACGAGATCTGCTACACAAAATGTGAAAATAGTCTGTGACAAAATCGACACAATGCATAATTTCTTACGATGGCGAAGCTGCGAGTGTACCCGTCGCCGAGGATGAGCCAGAAGTTTCCATTCTAAGTCTATTCATGTCTATGGTTTACCAGTGCATGCAGAAAGAAAAAAATAATTTTTTTAGAGCTAAGCGACACGCAAAGCACCATAAAGATCCTGACTCATTGTAGAGGAAAGCTGTTGCGTGCAGTGCACAAGAAAAGACCTTAATAACTTCAACAAATTTTTAATTTAAAAAACTGAGACAGATTTAAGATAGTAAACACAAAGCTTACTGGAATGTTCTTAATGCAGATAAAAGCAAATCAAGCACCAGTAATGCACCTTTACCATCCCTGGACTTTACCATCCTGTTGAGACTTCTTTCACTATTTAAAAAAAAGAGGGCTTGTGTAATATAGCAAACTGCCACTAATTGAATATGAAGAAATTAACTATGAAGACATCCCTAGCCAATTACAGAAAATGAGGTCTGCTTTTGCTTAAAAAGAAAGGTTACAAAAAAACCCATGCTATACTGACGAAATTTACAGATAAAAAGATGTTAAATTATTTACACTGTTGTTCAACCTCATCTCAACAGGTCACTTCCCAACAAAATGGGCTAAAGGAACTATAATTCCTATATTTACAGACAAGGGCAAACGTGAAGATCCTTAACAACTGTCATGGGATATCACTGTTTATGAGCATATTAAACAAACGATTTAAAAGATATATGAATGAAAATAATTTATTAGGGCAGGAGCAGGCAGGTTTTCGTGCCAGATACTCAACTTTTGGACCATATATTTACTCTCAACTGAACTGATAGCTTCTACTTAAATAAACATAAACGATTTTGTCATGCCCTCGTAGATTATGAAAAGCATTCGATAAAGTTGACAGGATTTACTTACTGCTAATCCATAATATTATTATCTTATCCATAGCGCAGAATATTTATTTCAAAGCAAAATCGTGTGTTAGAAGTAATGGCAGACAATCAGAATACTTTTTTTTTAATGTTGGGGAGTGACAAGGGGAGAATTTATCTCCCTTGCTCTTTGCCATTTATCAAAATGAAGTTATACCTATACTCAGACCAGGTAAAAGGCCTTACCAACTTAGCGAAGAAGCTGTCATCCTTGACTTTGATTCCAATGAGATAGATATTCTATTTAGAATATTTCTTCTATGGTATGCTAATGACAGTTATTTGCTCTGAATCCCCTGAAAACCTACAAACCATAAAAAGGCTGGGGCCTGGATAGCTCAGTTGGGAGAGCTGCAGACTAGCAGATGGAGGTTGCTGGTTCAAACCCTAGTGTGGCCAAGGATTATTTCCTGAAGTTAAACATTGTGCAAACTCCATTCGGCCATCTCCGCGCACATTAAACTGCCTGCTCGCACTGGCCATCTTACTGCAGCCATCATTCTGGTGGTTCTTTCAGTGCATAGTTTAGTAATAGGACCCCATCCCCCATAGTGCGAAATCACCGCGAGGTGGAAGCATTGTCCCTCTAAATCACCACCACCACCAACACACCAAAACCTACAAAAGCCACTTAACAGCATGATTCACTAATGTAGTAAGTGGAATCTTGCAGTCGAGAACAGTAATACCCAATCTTATCTGGGCGGGCACATATAGTATACTACTTCACAGTTACTAAGGACCACGCACAGCAAAAACAATGGTGGGGAGCTAGGATACTTTAAGCAAACAAAAACGCTTTCCCAAATCATTGCTGGGGTGCAGAACAGAAACTCGAACAACAAAAATGTCACAAATAAACACAGAGACAAGGCACAGAACAGCACACGGAGTCAGTTAAAACAGGCACCATGCAGATTGACCACGTGACACAGAATGAGCTGTCTGTAGCCTCTGCGACCTCCACGTGCTTTCATGACCACCTGGTAGAGCTTTCTTGTGGTGCGGATGAAGCTTCGGATTTCTTGCTGTTTGATCCTGTCCCACTGCTGAAAAGTGTGTCCCAGTTGCCTAGGGCACCGGGTTAGACGACTAGTGCACGCACAGCTTGTGCGATCCTGTCCCAAACACGCTCAGTTTGACTCAGATCAGGAGGTGTGGGCGGCCATTCCCATGTCATCCAAGTACTATCCAAGCTCTGTGCAGGTGGAGGTTGTCCATGAAAACAAACTCCGGACCGATAGCTCCGGCCTGAGGTCTAATGATCTGGTGGAGGAATTTATCTACCTGGCACCTTTTACAGCACCGTTTTGGAGCAGGTGGAGGTCCCTGCTCACTGATTCCACCCGACACCTCAGAAAGCCGCCTCCATATCGGTCACGTGTTGTGGAATCGCTCGTCTGGGCGTCTCCGCTCTCACTGGGAGCCAATGTGTCCAGAAAAAATCTAGACTAGGCTGTAAATAGGACAGGTGTTCGTCCAGCAACAGTCCAGGTGGCATGTTGCCATGTCCTGCTCAGTCGTACTTGCAGCTCCTGCTAGGCCAATAGTATGCGGACTGCGGGTGCTTTTGCCCTCGGATATGCTTCATGAAATCTCATTCTCACAGTCTCAGACGACATTCTGGTCCCAGTAACATTCTAGAGGACATTTTAAAGCTAAGTAGCGGTCCAGAAGGTGTGGGGAGGATTCTGTTCTCGTCCACCCCAGTGAGAGGGAGCCTGAATAGCTCAGTTGGTAGAGCTCCGGACTAGCATGTCGAAAATTACTTGATCGAATCCTGGTGTGGCCAAGGATTATTTCTTGGAGTTATGCATTGTTCAAACTCTATTCGGCCATTCCCCAAACGTTAAACTGCCTCTCCGCAGCTATCAACCTGGTGGTTATTTCAGTGCATAGCTTAGTAGTCCCATCCCCCTTATGGTCCACCGTCCTGATATGCACCCATTTTGCGGCGGGACGTTTGATCAGCAGCCACCAACCAACCAACCCCAATAAGAGCCCAGTTAAGGTTTCGGCATTCCCCCTTCTCTGACCCGGTCGCTGTCTGGAGGACGTCTCCTAAGCAGTGTCCAATCCATGATCCACCCGTCGACATATGCTATGTATGCACGCTAAAATCAGTTTTCATTTATGAGTGCTAAGAAAGTTTTAATGTATGAACGCTAAAAGCAGTTTTCATGTATGAATGCTAAAATAAATTTTCATGTATGAATGCTAAAATCAGTTTCATGTATGAATGCTAAGAAAGTTTTCATGTATGAACGCTAAAAGCAGTTTTCATGTACGAATGCTAAAATAAATGTTCATGTATGAACACTAAAATCAGTTTTCACTCTAGTACTTTTTATGTCTAATTTTTACGGACACATCCTCATCATATGTGGATTAGTGTATATATATTTATACACACACGTACATTCACACCCAGGATTTGCATATTCCTTCCTAATGTTCTGTTCTTCCCATTCACACCCTGTCATTTTACATACTCGGTCAAAGGAACGGGGAAACAATTGAAACATACGACCAAATTGCAATTCTATTCGTATCCTCTGACTACTAAAGGCATGATACAAATGTCTAGCTATTTCATAAGTAATGTCTTTTCTCCTACTCGGTGACTGAAGAAAGAAAGAAGGAAAGAAAGAAAAAGACTGCGTGCACAAACCTCATATGGGGCGGGGTGGGGCTGCGGGGTGTGTGCTTACATCTGTGAAGCTATACAGACCAAAACAATTTCTTATCCATGATAACTACAGACATTCATACTAGCATGAGTGTATTTCAGGTTTGCTTTCTCACATTTCTCATTTTCTGTGGGACTAATCCTTGTGTCAAAGAGTCCCATCATCCAATTCAAACCACAAAACCGCTATGAAAAGTCTGCGCGATTTAATTTGCATGCGACAAATTATCTTGTTCCCAAGCAGTAAGGCGGTTCATTAAGCACAGACTGCGCTTTGACAGAAAACCACAAATCTGGCGAAAAACATCGTCTGGTATCAGTATTTGTCATCACACGGTCACGGCTAGGCACTTCTCCCCGGAGACAGAGCGCCGACCGACAAAGTCAGTCAAGGGGAGAGAACCTGCTTGAGCTTCCAACATTGACCCTCCAGACGGTCGTGGACTCTTTCTTCTTGTGTACACGACTCTCACGCCGCCCGTCACCCTTACACTACTTTCCTTCAGCCGCAAATTCCAGATATCCCCTCTTTCTTCCGTGGGAGACGAACTGATCAAAAAATTTACAAGAAAATCTTAACTTTACCAAATCATCTCCCACATATATTTTCGTCGCCTTAAGTTGTTATAAGCACTCCTCCCCCCCACCCCAAACAAGAGACAGAATCCGTGTTTTGTTTTAGCGCTACCTTGCTTGTATGCATTTGTACGGCGGATTTCTAACCCAAAGGTACAAAGAAAATTTCATCGCCTTCTGCGACAGAAAGAAAAAGACTTTTGAGCCATGCCGACAGCAGAAAACACAGATTCCAAACTGCTCCATATAATAGAAGCAATTCGACCTTTTCCCTAGTTTTCTGCAAACTGGAATAAGATTTCTACATAGTTTCTTTACAGACGATGCAATAACCATTCCTTATTCAATTTTACAAGACATGGTTTGTCTTAACTGTCTGGTAAAACAGACACAGCGGAGACACTTCCTCTCCAATGCACCTAGTCTAGGTCTTCTGTAGAAAGTGTTTTAAACAGTTGCAGGCTTATATCGAGTGCACAATACAGCTAGTCAGGGGCGGATTAGCAGAGAGCGAGAGAGGTGGACGTTATATTGGGGCTTTGTGTTGCCAGTTAGAAATGACCAAATTACAGTCGACCAGTCCTCACTGCCGCTCAGGTGTATTCTGACTTTTATCGTTTTCTTGCCACCCCCTCCCGCCCCCTTCAAGAGAACCACGATCCACCCCTTCTAGTCTAGGTCTTCCATACAAGGTGTTTTAAAACAGTTCCAGGTGTATAGCGAGTGCGCACGCGCAGTTGCAGCAAACTAATCCAAGCCCACAGGTTAAGATTTCCTCTAATTTTGACGAAGACTTTCTCACCCCTAAACGTCCTGCAGGCACTGCCCAGCGGTTGCTGTGTGCCGGCTAAGAGATGTCGACACCTCGTGCCACGGCTAGCAGCTAGCAAAACGTCGCCCCACCTTGCGTCCAGTCAGCACGTGCACCGTCTGTCCCCGTCCTCGTCATTCTATTCACTCCCTTCATCAACGGCGCTGCACTTGTAGTTCTGCTTGTGAACAGATGTGATTTGATGCCATCTTCGTTTTTTTTAATCCAGTGCGGCCTGTTTGATACAAGTACTATCGCTTGCCGATCAAAACCACATCTTATACGCTTGAACGCCTGGTGGCAGCCGGCCCACTCGTCTTGGCAACATGCACGCATGGCTGGCCCTCGAGTGGGCCGTTCTTTGCCACATTGTGTCCGCGTGGCGTGCGCCAAGGGACGGCGAAACGTTGGTGTCAGCAACGGAGTCGCCTTTTTCAGTGGTCGGCCTCCCGTCCCTTCGATGTCGTGTCCTACCGCAGACCTGCCCGACTTTTGTTAGCGATGTCGTGAACGAGGCGCCAATTTAACTTATTACCCCCTGCACAGTCTCTGCTGCTTGGTCCATGCGCACTTCATACGCTTTTTCTTTTTTGCTGCCATATTAGACATTTCCAACCACATGCAAACTCTTAATTCTATTTTGCGTGCTCGCACAAACACACACACCATCTTGACTAACACATTGTTTTTTGTGTGCAGCAATTTTATCATTTGCTTTATAAACTTACACTGTTTTAAATTTCGGTATGAAGTGACTGAGATTTAAATCAAAACATCTGCCTGTGGAGCCAATGTTAACCCCAGATAGTGTTACACATGAATTGGAATTACAATTGAAAAGATAGGGATAATAGCAAGAGAGAATCGTTTCTGTCTAGTATTCTATGTGTAGCATTTAGGCAGAATTAAAAAAAAAGAGAAAAGCTTTTGATAAGCTAGAAATTTCTGTATAGTAATACTAGTCCATAAAATGTTTCAACGCTGGTCTTCGGGCTGCAGCTAGTGGTGTGATATGTAAGTTTTGAAGAGAACAATGAAGCAAATGGTTTGATCGTGAGTGCAGCGAAGCAAAACCAGAAGCACGAAGGCCCCTATGGAGATTCAGGCACACGCCCAGTGCTGATGATCGAGCAAACTACATAGAAAGTAGACTTTGGTACAGAAACCTACATCAAAATAAATGCAAGCAATACAAAAACGAAACAATACAACTTTGCATGAAGATAAAAATCACAAGCAGTCTGGAAGGAGGCAAAAGCAATGTGTACACATGCAAGCTCTCAACCTAATATAGATAGCAGCCAGTGGTATGAATCATTATTTTAAGAATGTTTTCCAGGGAAGTCTTGGCATTGCCAGCAATGAACAATTAAGATACAGATGATGTATCTACACACAAGGGTTTGAAGATCTTCATTACTGTAGAAGTGGTTAGAGCAGCGAACCATTTGAAGTCGGGTAAGGCCTGATGGAGTTCTTGCAGAAATGTTGAAACCCTCCATTGGTCACACAACAGAGTTCTTCGTGGCTTTGCTCAGTAAGGTTTTTGATAGTGGTCAGTACCAAGAAATTTGGAGTGGAGCAGTCATTGTCTCATTAGAAAAAGCAGGTGACAAGGATAATCCGGACAATTACAGAGGTATCTCCTTAATTAGTATTATAAGCAAAGTGTTTACACACATCTTAAACTCTAGATTAACCAGATGGGCAGAAGAGTATCAAAAGATAGTTGAGGAACAAAGTGGGTTTAGAGAAGGATACTCCACAGTAGACAATATGTTTATACTATATGCTAAGATATCTACTGAAAACGCCTGGTAAAGTTTACATGTTTTGTTGAATTTAAAAAGGAATTTGACTCAGTCGACAAACGTAAACTTTGGAATGAGCTTAATAAAAAAAACTTGAAATCGGAGGTAAGATGCATACTATCAACACAAAATACATACCAGAACATCAAAACTAGTGTAAGATGTAATAATGGTTATACAGATTATTTTCAGTGCCCAGTCAGGGTAAAGCAAGGGCATGTTGTCACCGATATTGTTTTCATTCTTCATAAACCAGTCAGCACTAGATGTAGTTCAGAATGGAATCCATGGCATTCAACTTGTCTCAGACCTAGTGTAGGTTCTTTTACTACTGTCTGCTGATGATGTTGTACTTCCTTTTTACTCAACAACTGGGCTTCAGAAACAGCCTGAAGTTTTAAAAGAATATGCCGACAGTTTTGGAATGGCAGTTAACTTAGGTAAAACAAAATTAATTACCTTCAGAAAGGGAGGATTTTTAGCAGCAAAAGAATCCTGGAGCTATGGAAGAGAGAAGATTGAAAATGTGAACTCTTATAAATACCTAGGTTTGTGCTTTACAACCAAACTTTCACTCATGTCTGCTGTTGAGGACCTTGCAGCCAAAGCCAAAATCAGGACATGCCAACTATTAAAATGTCTTTGGAAGCTTGGAGATGTCCAGGTGAATATATTTCTTAAAATAACCGATTCCCAGATATTTCCAAAACTTACTCTGGCTCTGAAATCTGGGGTTTCCAAAGATATGAGGTGGTTGAGAAAGTACATGCTTGGCTAAAACCGGTTTCTTTATCTGAGCATCCATACCCCAAACAAAGTAGTGTTCACTACCCAATATATGCAACATCCACAATCCACTGTGTTAAATAGTGGCTTTGGCTGTTGTGTATGCAGGATGATAACAAAAAGGCCTATAATATGCTGTATTATTTGCAAGGAGGTGGGAAGAATACCTGGGCTTTTTTTTTTATTGTAAAGGAACTTTGTGTTAATAGATTTGGGTATGTGTGGATACAAGGTGATGGCAACATGTTTGTGAGAACTTTCGACAACGCCTGGTAGATCGTTTCCAACAAAACTGGCATATCGACGTATCTATAAGCCAAAGACTAGATTTGTCCTATAGTTTAACAGCTCTGTGCAGCCAGAGCGATACTTAAGATATTTTAAAGGTGCATTGTTGCAGAAATGAATATATCAAGTTTAGATCCGAGACATCCCAAATAAAGTACACCAGCTCCGTTACAGAGTGCATCAGATCTTCAAGAGAAGAAATGAATGCCACAACGGTCATTATTATGATCGTAAATGTATGTATGTTTATCATTATTTATGCATTCATTGTTCTTCATAACTCTGGATGCTTGCTGTATATTCCCCCCCCACACCTTGAAACTAACAAGTAGGTTTTTTCAATAAAGTGTTGATAAGATGTTGATGACTCAACACATCATTTTGTTACAGACCCTAACATCAAAACCAAGATCTTTTCTTCCTCTTCCAGAGTTTCTTCTTCCATATCTCCACAACAACCAGCACAGTTGTCTTCTTTTGGTGTTACTCTGTTTCTTCAAAATGTGTCAGTTTTTCATGCAGGCAAGCTAGGTTAGGTCTAAAAATTTAAGATACACCTGTTTCATGATTACTTGTGTAATCAGATGACACTCTTTCACCCTCCTTGCCACATCTCTTTTCGTTCATTCCTGTATTCACGACAGCATCTGAAACAGTTCATGCTTTAAATATTTATTTATCAGCCTCTATGCTGAGACTTGTAACAATTCATTTTTTCACAGGTCCTTCATCAAGGCAACAAAATTTGTAGATTTGTAGCCTTGCTAAGTAGAAGCAAAAAGATAGAAAACACCTTTGAGGAAGTCCACAATTTCTTGTCCACCGAGTTTGGACTCTCCATACACACGATCCACAAAGGAAATAGGCACCTGCACATAAAACCACAAACAAGAGAATCACATGACAAAATGTAAAAGAGAACACTGCATACAAAACTACACACAACAGAACACCTACATGACAAAACCACATACATGGAAATGCAGCAAAGAAAACCACAAACAGGACAGCACCCGCATGACAAAACCACAAAAATGGAATACTGCAAACAAAGCCAAACACAACAGAACACCTGCATGAAAAAAACCACATACAAGACAGCCATGTACAAGAGAAACCTGCATGACAAAACCACATGCAAAAGAACACTGAACACAAAACCATATCCAAGAGAGTACCCACATATAAGCATCTGTGCTAAACAGGCATCAAGGAATCACGGAATGTGGAGGTAACTGAGCTGGAAGAAAGAAAGGCAGGGATCTGGAGTGAGAAGCAGAGGTCCAATCCAGAGCAGGACCTGCAGATCGTAGAATGTACTTGTGTAGAGGTCAAGGGTTCGCACAAGTGTCACAGCATGTTAGTGTTAAATTGGCCTGCCAATCATCTGGGGTGTTGAGGGCTGTGTGAAAAAATCAGCAAAGAAAGTCTGCTATTATCATAGAAGATGTAGTGAGAAAACCTCCCTATCACCATTGGATGAGAAGCGAAAGGTCCTTTCTTAGGTACATACTCTTGTGCACAGTGTAACAAGCGTCGTCTTACGTGTTTTCTGCAAGCAATCACTGTACAGTCTATCCTTATAACTTCTCCCTGCTCATCAAAGGCAGATACATTTGTCCAATGGTTGGTGGAAATGTCTTGGCAAACCCACTCCCTTCTTTTCCAGAATGACTCAAAGCAAGAAAATCTACAGATCCAAATGAAAGACTGTGCAGAACCAGACAGTATTTCTGCAACATGCATAACCCAGATCGTTTTGTTGCTAAGATTTGCAGGAATGTTAATGGATAAGGTAACTGAAGAAGGCAGGCATGTTACCAAGTAGGTGTGGGCTCACAGAAATACTCACTGAGCCACAAACTCCAGCATGAGAGTCATGAAATGGTAAAGTGCTCAAAGTCAAATGTGAGCACACATATGTTAAGAATAGCAATCAAGCACACCTGTGAAGGATGGTAAGAATTCAAGGCTTCACAATATTACAGTGTACAGGATGAGCTCAGTGTGCATGACCATATGCTTGTGCATCGTTATAGGAATAGTTTCTATACATCAGTTAGAGAAGAGGTTGAACAAACTCCACGACAGCACATGTATTGCTAAATCCTACAAGACACTGATGGTTTGATTAGGTGGCCTAGGTCAGGCCAAAATGGCCAAACACAGATCTTGCATTGAAAAATATCCACAATAAAATAAAAAAGATCCTTTCCTCGCAAACCATCCTAGAGGGAAGGCAAAGACTTGTCTGTAAATTCAAAGCAAGTCTATACACATGTATAATCATGGCAGACCATTACTTGCTGTTTACTGGGTTGGCACAGCTCTCCACAGTGTCATCTTCTGTGGTGCTGGAAATGACAAGACCATTTGGGCATTATATCATGCCAGAACTGGTCCTTTCCGATAACAGTTCCCAACACTCATTGAAGGAATTTCTCAACATTCCTGCAGAGGGGTGTTTCTCTGCCATGACCAGCAGTTGGAAATTCTCTCACAGTAATGGGGAAGCAGAACTAGCAGTGATGACAGCTTTTAAAAAATGAAATAAAAATGAACCAGACCTAACATTTGTCACTTACATTTACTCCTTGTCCTATCTGTGGTGCAACCCCTGGCAACCTCATGTTTGGAAAGTCCAGACCAGCTTACATTCCCCTCCCAAGAACTTCATGTGTAAGACTTCCAGTTCCCAGTCAGTCTGAACACGATATCACAGGAAAACGAAAGCACAACAGAAAAAAAGGCATGAACGTCAACTTGCTGCTCCTCTTGATCCAGATAAAGCTGAGTACATGAACCAAGACTGACATCACCTGTCAGAAGCAGTCTAGCCAGGTGCTGGCACAGTATATTCCATGTTCATTTCTGGTGCAGCTATGCAAAACCACGAACGCTATCTGTGTTATGTACCAGATGGCTTTCTAAAGGGGCAAGAGAGCTAAATGACAGTCTTCCCGAGGTAATGAAGCTCAGTTACCAGCAGTGGTCAAAACTAGCACTCCTATATCTTCTTGTCTTCATGTAGCCCAAACCACAGTGAGCTACAACACTCAGTGGCACAGTAATTCAAGTGCCTGGACATTTCAATCGCTAACAACAGTTTTCTACTTATCAACAGCAGCTGGAATTGTACAGAATGTTTTAAATTTTTGTTAGCATGCCAACACATTTTCAAGATCTTGAAAGAAAAGGGGATGTGCAGCAATGACCTTTAGCATAAGCATTAGGTGCAACTGAGAACAAATTAAAAATGGAAACAAGGTCCATGGGTTGACAGGTGAGCAATAGCTCAAACAGTAACGCTAGGGGTGATCAAGTTTTATGCATCACCCACACAGTGCTTTGTTGTCTGTATCCTTTTCATCTAACCAGTTCGTCTCACCACTTACTTCTCATCACTGCATCATCAACAACCAAATTGCCTTTACTCATCCATTTTTAACCCTTACACTGCTGGATGGAATGAAATACCCAAACAAAAATCATGTTTAAATCGAAGGATGCACGGCTGCCATGATAAGGGCCATGGCGCTGAAAGGGCTACTGCTTTGTGTTGCCATTCATCAAAGAGCAAAAACAGCGGGAAACGCCAGCAGTCACCCAGAGGTTCACAACTCCTCTGCAAAAGAGCGCTTCCATTTTAGACCTCGCTATAAGCACATGAAACCATGTAATCTTGCTACAAACCAACAGTATGCACGAAGATCATTCTCAGCAAAAATTTTTGAAAGATGAATTTACCATTTCTGCCGAAAATCAAAAAATGGTTTCCGTTGCAAAGGCATAAGATAAAGCCTGTGGCACAAAGACATGATGTACCATATGAGTTATTTCATGAAAAGAAATGATGTCAGAAGATGTGAAGTTCAATGATCAAGGGAAGCGGACACAAAGGGACACACAGAAAACTGTATCAAACTGTTTGTTGCAATCTGTCAAATTCAGGCAACATTTTTCTCTCTTCTGCTATAGCTCATATATCTAAATTTGTTTCAGACCACATTTCCGTATCATATATCTCTGTGCACTCCATCGGTTTCATCATTCTTTGACCGGTGCTGTGCACGTTCCCTTACATCTCCATATACTTCCGCATGTTACAATTTGGAAAATGCAGGTTACTGCATAAGACCAGAATGTTAATAAATGTTCAATACCTCTCCTATGGAGTAGCCAAACTGGCGGGCTCGAACAATCATTTCCATCTGGAAAACGTATCCTTTGGATATACAAGAATTTATGAGACGCTGAAGGACTTCAATGCGGTAGAGACGAAAGCTTCCTGTTAAGTCCGAAATGCCAGGTCGCAGCAGCACTTGTGTTATGAAATTGGCTCCCCGACTAAAAAAAAAGAACAACAAAAAAGCAAGCCATGATAAATGCAAATTCAAACAAACATCTCACTATGTCCAATTCAAAAGCATGGTAATCTTGAATGTATCCAGCCTGACAGACATCTTGTGGGAATCACAGACTATAACATCTCATAGTCATTAACATAATTATATTTTTTTTTAAATTGCAGACCGTAACATCTTATAATCATTAACATAATTATATAAAAAATCCCAGCATCTTAGAAACATTAACATAGATCAGAAATCCCAGACTGGAGCATCCTTGAAAGATTTATGTAATATATATATATAAAGAGAAATTGGCCAAGTAAGACTTATAACTGACCTGATACACTTGCGCTTCAGGTCCCAGCCATACACTCCTCCATCTCCAGAGTATCTTGTTCCAGTCACAATGTCAAAGTTTCCTTCCTTTTGCTTCCTACAGCCAAAAGATTCAATCAGTTTTATACAATACAGGTATCCAGTTTAAGTCCCTAAGCATCAATGAATTCAAGGATCTACTAAGACTGTGAAGCCACATCTGCATAAAGATATCCCCCACCACCAAATATGAGATACCATATGGACCTGATCACAATGAGGTGTGCACAAGGTGCTTGGCAGTTTTGTGAAGAATCTTCCAGTGACTGTTCATAGTACATACCTTGCAGATGGCACCCAATTTAAAAACCCTGTTCAAGTGTTTTCACACCTGCAGTTTAAAGTCAGTCCTAAAATATTAGCGTGAAAAAAATGCTACTGCTGAGTTTTTAAGTTTTCTTCTAATACACAGAATAAAGGGAATATCCCAGTAATTCACAACCACTATTGCCAGTTGCTTCATCTAACCCATTCTTTGTACAGGTCTGAGAATGGTTCCATGTGTATTATGTATTAATGATCGCAGTGTTTATGCATCCCACTTAATCTTAGCAAACATAATGCAACACACAGTAACTGACAACCACAATGTTAATGCAAAACCAGGAATGGTTATGCAAGTCTTTACAGTGTTAAAAGTTTGAAGTTTGGAGGAAATGGTTTACAAAAGAAAAACAAGTGACTGCCGCTTGGAGGATAAGCCCAGATTAAATGTAAAACAAGGGAACTGTACCAAGCTAAAAAGGGACAAAGACGAAGACAATCTACATGTTTCGGGGCACTACCCCTTCATCAGGACGACACAACAAAACGACGAAAAAACGAAAAAGAAAAAGACTTATCTGCAGTATAAGTGGTGCGTAGACTGTATAGCAGGAGAATGACCAGGGGACAGTGAGTAAGAAAGGTTAAAAAGAGGGGCAGCCAATCGCAAGGTGGGTAGGAAACTCCTTCCCACTCTCTCACCGACGCCCCCTTACCCGCGCTGCTTTTTCTCTCTCCCCCGCCCACTCTCCACCCCCACCCTTCTCTACCCTTTCCTACCCACCTTGTGATTGGCTGCCCCTCTTTTTAACCTTTCTTACTCACTGTCCCCTGGTCATTCTCCTGCTATGCAGCCTACGCGCCACTTCTACTGCAGATAAGTCTTTTTCCTTTTCGTTTTTTCGTCGTTTTGTTGTGTCGTCCTGATGAAGAGGCAGTGCCCCGAAACATCTAGATTGTCTTTGTCTTTGTCCCTTTTTAGCTTGGTACAGTTCCCTTGTTTTACATTTGAAATGGTTTACATTCAGGTTTTAGCAAAACAATTCAACAAATAGACCTATACAGGCAAAACCCATCCCTCATGCAGTTTAGATAGTGGAGTGTGTGTGTGTGTGTGTGTGTGTAGAGGGGAGATTATAAAAAATTGCGAGGAACAAATTAATTTTAAAGGTACAGAAAAAAAGATGAAAAAATGTTACAAGTTTACTCTATCAATACATGCATGAATGTGCACACACATGTATGTACGGATGCATATTTTAAAAATGTATCAAGAATCCTTCCATTCCAAAATAGACTGCAGGTCATGAAATTAATTCTACAATATTGGTGATCTGGAACTGGGATGGAAGACAGTAAGAAAAATAACTACAGTTTATCACAAAGAAGTGTAAAAGTCACAAGACAAAGAAACGATATGAAAAAAAAACAAAAAAACCAAAGATTTAAATCTAAAGATTTAGATTTCTGCCATCCAAAATATATACGGGTCAGTATGAGTGTAGCAAGAGTGCATAGATCTCAATAGTCTTTTATGTCAGAGGTTGGATATGTGTAGATGGCGAGTAAATGTGTGGCTTTGTGTATGAATTGGTATATGCATGTCTGTGTTGGTGTACATTTTGTAAATGGAGGAATGTGTCTGTTGATCTGTATGCACATATGCAGGCATAAGTATCCCAAAAGCCCATATTAACAGGAATCTTGCACTGTATTTGACTAATGCATACACTGTATATAATAGTATATTTAATGTATTTCACTAATGCATCTCACTAAAGTATCTAAAAGTACAAACACAGAAAGTATACTTACTTGATAAACTCTGGAATGAACTTTGGCTTAAAAAGAAAGAGACATTACTTCAAATCAATATGCATAACAATTATCTGTATCTAGCAATCTTTAACTCATTCGCGACGTGTACGGGAAATAACGATACAGCATAGGTCACGCTTCCTAGTGAATACAGGAAATAAACGATGCAACTTTGAAAATTTATTTACGGGGAATCGCTAATCGTCTAAGGTAAAGAACTCCTACATTAGAAAGCTGATTCATTTCTTCACGAGTTGCTTCCCTTATACTGTGTTTAAACCGACAATGAGAACGCTTTTCGGTAATAATTCGAAGCGAGTATCCACGTGTGTTCTGTCACTTGAGAAATGCTAGATTTACTCTTCAAATTACATGCTAAAGCGGAAAATGACATTGTTTTGCAAATTTAATGTGATAAATTGGATGAAGACAAGAGTATTTGTGCCTAAAAGACCCAAGAAAGTGATTATGAAGAGAAAAACGAGCGAGCAGTATCGTTTCAGTATGTGTTTATTTATATAAACATATTCTCCCATGTATGCTGTCTACATTCTATCTATAGACCAAGTTTATTTATATAAACATATTCTCCCATGTATGCTGTCTACATTCTATCTATAGACCATGTTTATTTATATAAACATATTCTCCCATCTATGCTGTCTACATTCTATCTATAGACCAAGTTTATTTATATAAACATATTCTCCCATGTATGCTGTCTACATTCTATCTGTAGACAAAACTTATATAAACGTCCTCCCATGTATGCTGTCTACAATCTATCTGTAGACCTAGTTTATTTATATCAACATCTTCACATATACAGTATCTACATTCTATCTGTAGACCAAGTTTATTATAATAAACATACTCTCACATATATGCTGTCTACATTTTATGTTGAGACCAAGTTATTATACTGTTACAGTATTATTATAGTACTATTATAAACATGCTCCAGCTATCAGCCTCCTAACATCTTTGCTTTAGATGCCATTTGCATTTTACATTGTATACACGTAATTGTATATTTTACAAGCGTATCAAGCAAGGCCTGAATGCCAGTCTCTGTAAAATCTTACATGATGTGACATGTCAGCATCCATGATGATGACAAAATTCCCTGTTGCATGCTTGATTCCATGGATGTATGCAGTTCCTGTCATGAAGGAACACCAGTTATTGACAAATATGACAACAAATTAAATATTTTTTAATTTTGTGTCTACCATATATAAAATCTTGTTTTGCTAGAAATGACTGTTAGCCTGAGCTGTTAACACCAAAATACAAAAGACCAGGACCATTATAAATGCTGAGCATCAGACATTGAACAGTCGGTCCCACTGGGAGTCCTAGCCAGCCTTAACTCTTGTTTTGTTCCTGTACACACACAGAACGTTGTGCCATTTCCTTTCACAGTCATATTTTCATAATGACAGCAGGGGATCAAAAGGCTAATGCTTTTGAAGTGTTTGAAATGACATGAGATGATCTTGATAATGTGACTGTTGATAAAAATGTGCTCCTTCTTTTTCAAACAATAGAAATAGAATGCATTTATACATCATAATTATATTTTACAAATATAAAGTGTTAGAGCCGAGTTTTTGAGTACTTGGTTTTGCAAATTTCACCAACAAGCAAACTGTAAGTTATATTTTATATTTTTAAAATTTTATTATTTTCCATAATTTAAGAGGTCAAAATGAATCTTAAGGAACAAAATAGTATAGCTTGATTGTTAAAAAGAAATTTTTAAATATTTCAAAATCTGCTGACACTGCCAAGAATGTAAATCAACAGTACCAAGTGAACGGCACAAAATAGTTGTTACACATCAGTCACCTGCATGTCCTGAGTAATTTCAAATACAGACAGACAATAATATGCAGGAATTATATCATCTAAAAAAGTTTATTTCAAAACAATTCTGAAAATCTAAAACATTCTCTATATCACAATTAGCACCAAGGGTAATTTTCGTATGGTTAAACTGAAATGGTGCTCCTTGATGGAAGATTAGTTAACAGTTTTGTCCTATTTGGGACCACTACTTGTTCCTTTTCAAAGACAGTATAGTGTATATATTATACCCATTATAGGTAATAACCAAATCATAAATTCAAGATGCTCTCACCAGCAGTAGGATAAAATTAGGTACAATACTTAGCTAAATTTCACATATATTTAAACTCTTCACACCAAGTCTCAAATACCTGGTCAACATTTATGTTGAGCTATGAAATCTCTTTATAAAAGTCATTATTAATACTAACAGAACAGCCCACAGTAACTCTATGAGAAAAAACAAAGCAGCACCCCCCCCCACCACTCACTACTTTAAAACTTTATAAAATAATGTTTAAATAACACATTCTCACAACAATCAGCTACAGACCAGCCAGTGGTTTCCAGCACAACTGAAATCTTCCAACACTGTGTTCAGAGATTTATCCCATGGTTTTCAGAATCAGATCAGCTGGGGGATGCATCTCTGCATGAACTACAAGCTTTTCTACTTCTCCACTCCAGGTCTAAAATATGCAAGGCCAGATCTAAGGAGTGGGGGGGGGGTGTACTTTGGGTGCTTAAGCTCCCCTCTCTCCACCAGCTATCAGTGTATCCTCAGTCATAACATATTTTCAAATTGATGATTTCAGGATTGTGATTATCTTTCATGATAGGCCCTCAGAATAGTTTCAAAATTTAAAAACGTCGTTTTCAGTCAGGGAGTTTTCTCCCTCTCCCCACCCACCCACACAAACTACATCAGGGGCTATTGAATTTTTTTTATATTAATTTCACATTTTGACATTTGTACAAATATCAGGTGCCATAAAAGCTAAAAGCTTATGAGCTGGTCACCACATAAAATCTAAAGCATATCGCATGCAGCCGTCACACAAGAATAGTACACTAGAAATGAATTTAATTAGTCTTAAGTTGTGTACATTTCTGCTAGATTAAAAACAAGGGAATTAAACCAAGCTAGAACACCTGCGCCCCAGCCTGCGCACCACACATCTAAGTCTTTTCATTTTTTGTTTCGTCGTTTTTGTGTCGTCCTGAGGAAGGGGTAGTGCCCCGAAACATGTAGGTTGTCTTTGTCTTTGTCCTGTTCTAGTCTGGTTCAGTTCCCTTGTTTTTAATCTGGATTTTCCTCTAAGTGGCAGTCACTTGTTTTTCTTTTCAAATTTCTGCTAGTTGGAGATTATATTTAAAATGGTCTTTTCAGCCACCATGAATTACTTTAGTTAGAATGCTGCATTATCTCAATACATAACATACCAAGTCCAAGCTTCTGCCCTCTAGGCCGCAATACCTAGGAAAAGAGAAAAAAGTTTGAAGAAGAAACAGTCTGTAACAGCCTTGTCAGCCATTGTCTCGTAAAATACAGTACATATGTCCTGACACCACTGATTTATTCTAAAGTTAATAATACAAAACATCAAACTGACAATTTTAATTATTCTTTTGATAACAAAACTGAGTACCACTAACAGCTTAAATAATGTGCAGTCCAGTGCAGTTTCTAGGGGGTTAGAAAAAGTGCTTGTACATCTTTGCCAGACAAGGTGTATGTTTATATAGCTAAGTCTATGCAGTGTTAGTTGAAATGACACATAAATACCCCACATCCAATAAAGCACCTGTACCTACCAAACAGAAGAACAAAAACAAAAAAGAGAGAAAAAAGAAAGAAAGAGAGAAACAGAAGGAGTGAGGGAGAGATCATGGGTTTGTACTAATAATGTACATAGACAAAAAAGCATGGTAGTGGTTCAGGACAGGTCCACTCAGCCTTTTTTTAATCCTGTCCTTGACATGTAGTACAAGTAGCTTCATCTCTCCACCCCTTTTACTACAGTTAAGTTTTTTAAACACAGGGGACGAAAGTGATGCCAGATAGTTCAAAACTCTGGTATCACTACCTTGTATCTGAAAAACTGGTCTCAGCTCACCCTGCACTGTCACCATGATGCTGGTTGATGCCAAGGACATACTGTTACCCAGGCTGTATATATTTAACAATGAGTCTCTTTCTTTACTGTACATGAAAGTAAGTTGTGGGATATGGTGGGGAGACCAAGAAGAGGGCTAGTCTGTCTGTCAATAGTAGCCATTCACAAATTTACTTTAAGTGCATGGCTGCACCCTCTCCAACCACTATTTTTCAATGTCATCACGTATATTTATACATCCTTCTCGCCTTGTCTGCTCTCGACACCTTCTCCCTCCCTTCTAGGTGTTTACATTTACAGACCACCAGCATCACCCACTGAAACTCCTCTCTCTAGGTCCATGGTATGGTCTCCCATACCAACCACATCCTTCACAATGCTCAACCTGTACTCATGTAAACTGTCAATGTGGGCTTTTCAAATGAAAGTCAGCAGACTCAACTTCCAAACTATACATCTACGACCATGCATCTGCCTGCACGCGCGCGCGCACACACACACACGAGAGAAAGCGAGGGTTATGGGGGATGCCTTGTTTTAACCAGGTAGTAGTGGTAGTCTGGGACATGGAGTAGGACTTGTCGTTAGCAAAATCTCAGAGGAACCAGAATTCTGGTCAGGAATTTGAAATGGATCTGCACTAACTGAATTTTCATGTAATCCAAACTCACATTAGGTGGCCCAAACCATACCATACTTGGTCCTCCAAAGTTCCAGCTTCCATAAATAATGATGAAACAATATGTTTATGTATGTAGAAAGGTATCTTCTCATGATTTCTGGTGACAGAGCAATTTTCAAAGCTACATGTTTGTAGCCATGTGGTTTTTAGGAACACCCAGTTAGCCACTCAGCTGGCCCCTGAAATGCTTCTGACTTACCACTGCCAAATAGAAAACAAATGAAGATCATCAACACTTCAAAACCAGGAGGGGGCGGCAGCTACACAGTGGCCAAGTCACTGATGCCTGTGGGCAGTGTGGTGGTCTGCATTAGTAGGTAGTGGTCAGCCATGGCACAGTCACCTTTAATTGCTGTGTGGCAGAGAGGACTGCCCAAAGCTGCTAGACCCCTTGGCATTTGATCTGGGCAGAACAGCACCCCATCTGTGCACTCCTTGAACTCATGTGGGTAGATCCAGTGGCTACTTAATTCAGGGGATGAAGCATGTGGTAGGGAAGGTAGCAGCAAGAAGACGGGGTAATCTAGTTTAGTATATAATTGGTATATAATATGTCTAGATGGGTGCACATTCAGAGATGTAGAGAGACACAGCTCGTCTCTTTGCTGGACTAAACAATCTGATCGGGTCCCTTTCAGTCTTTGTCAGAGTGAAAAGAAACATGACTGAGCAATCACCACCCCTATGCATGTAAGGTCTGCATACAGCTCAGCCCTGTTACATTTTGACCTTCCAAACCAACGGACATTCAGAAATTAAAAGGCAGTTATTTTATATAGCTAATAATTATTTTCAAAAGTTTCAAGCTGAACAAGCATCCAAGGAACTTGCTCATGTGATGAAAAATTACCTTAATAGTCTGAAATAGTATCCCTTCCTAAACTGTGGAGTTTAACCCCACAATCAGTCATCATAATCAAGAAGCAAAATAATAGATAAATAAAAGGGTAGTATTTCTTACTATCTTGTCTTTGCCATAAATTCTCTGTAGCTCTTCTGCCACCTCCAATGTTTTATCAGGGCTCCCATCATCAATTATGATCACCTCAAAATCAATGTCACTGGAAGAACAGCCAAACAGCTTATTTGACACCAGCTGTTTTAAGACAATCTTGAAACAACTATAAAAATTGAAAACCTGAAGCTTGAAGATTCTTCAACAGCTTACATTCTGAAGAGGATTTTTTTTTAAAGTTTCACGTTTCTTTGTTCTTCACACACAAGGGGTATCAGAATACTATTTACAAACACATAATCCATGCCTTCAGGGGTAAAAAAAAATGTTAAAATGAAAATATTCATGAAACATGCGCTACATTCAAACAAATGAGTTACAATAAATTGTGCATATACTTAAATAATTTTATGTCCTAAAATTCAAATTATTTTACATCTCTAGGAATTTAATCAAGGATTTGTTTGTGATTAATGTTAACTGTGTACATTTAACTACAGTAGGATATATACAATAAGGTACATCTAATACTACTCCTTAACTATTTGAATAGAAAGTCATTTGCACATAAATACAGAAACTTTCACCAACTTTATCTCTTGTTCAGTGAAAGTCATAGCTCTGGAATTTTTTGTCTGTTTCAGATGTGTGTGCATAAACATGTTGGCCTCTTATGCTTAAAGTAAAAATGGACTGGTAAAAAATTGTCATAGGAACCACCAGTAGTGCATAAACACATGGGAAGAGTTTTAAAACACCACATCAAACATTTGTATGCCTGCTTGTTTTTTCTTCTTTACTTTATTAAGAATTTAACAGGTTGGGTAGGTGTCAATGTTTTAAAATAATTTTCATTATGCAATACAATTTCTAAGCAATCTGTAATTTACAAAATATTATTGTGTACTTTAATCAAAAACCAGATCTCCATAGCCTACATTGCACCCTTTCAGGCGATGTTGGATTTTTTTTCTCTGAACCAGTTGAGTGTGACTAGCATACTGCCCTAGTGACTTAACCATATCCCATTGAATCCTGAACTCTCTTAAAGTGTTTAATATAACCAATATAATCTGAATGTACATGTAGTGCCTTTTCTATCTACACTTTTAGAACAAATCTGTATACAACAGTTGAAAATTTTCTTTGCCGCATTAAATATGTTATACTAAAAACATAACATTTTTAGTTAGCAAGATATTTACCTGGTTCTCCCAACACAATAGTGTGTGTATGTATGTATATATATATAAGAAGATTTTTAAAATTAAAATAAATAAATAAAATAAAATGTGGATTTTTAACGCGCGAGAACACATTTCATGCACACTTCGCACGGACGATGGACACAGACACGCTAGTGAAAACAACGAACACACACAGAGGGAGAGATGAACGCACCACTGACCAACAGGTTGGGAAACAGATCGTCCTTCCGTCACAGATGGGTGGAAAAGTATCATAAGAGACGATGAACAGAGAAAGTTGTAAGTTAATGCAGACAGGCAATCGGGACGTCAGTCAAGGTACTTTCGGAAAAGAAAAGTTTTTAAGTTTCGTTTGAAAGTCTGCAGTGATGGGGAGTGGCGAATGTTGTGGGGAAGTGAATTCCATTGGGTGGATGTCGAGAAGGTATTAAAATTAAATTAAAATTAAAATTAAGTTTATAGAATCTTAATTGAATTTTCTTCTTCAGGCAAACCCACATAAACCTGCTCCCCAAATCTCACAACCATATGTCAAAACAGGCATCACTATTCTATCAAATCATTCCTGCCAGTGGGCATTCAGGCCCGTATGCATGTAAACTGTACTGTACTAGATTTATACCCAAATAGCCACTACTTGGGAACAGCTTTTCCTTTCTTATACCTGGATAAAATTTGGTATGCGCAAGGCATGAACAGGGAAAGAATAACTATTCGATGAGTTATTTTAAAATGGTGGGCTTTTTCCTTGAGTGCCCATGTATTATGCTCACCACTTTGCTTTTTCTCCACTTTTCTTTTTTTTTTTTTGCCAGTGATTACACTGTGCTGGCAAAAAAAGAAAAAAAATCCACAAACCAAACTAGTCCAGCACAACCAGTAGTGAGGTTGAATTTTTGCTTGGAGAACTGGTAGTCAATGGACCTGCACTGTTGGGTGCACTCACCCCGAAAATAATTTTTAAAAGCCTTAACTTGGAGCAAAATAGCAGACTGCACATCAGCAGACAATGTGACCTTGACCTGCTGCAGTGATGTTAAAGAGGTACTGTGATCAACAGTTTTACAATTTACGAAACGGTTAAGCATCTTTAACAAATACTGGATTCGTAAACTGCATTTCAAAAAAATCCTAAAGCTGTTTTAGAGATATTCAACATTTGTGTGAGCTAGAATCAATCATCTGCTTGCAGGCAGTGGCGAGGAGAGTGAATTTCCTTAATGTGTCCAGCAATGTTAATTTTGAAAATGAGCTTTATCAGTGTATATATAATCTCACAAACGTACATGCATTGGACTGTTGTGATGTAACAGGTGGTGTTACAATAAAAACACAAATAACTGTTATTGTAACCCAAAGGAATTGAGGGGTCTGAAGAAAACAAATGTAAACTAACACTATCAGTGTGTGTAAGTGCACATTTTCCAACAGCACGGTGAAGCCCTGTTTTTCACTTTTGGGGTTTTTCTGCACCAGATGTGTACATGGTTGTGTTGAGTATCGTCTGGTACTCCACAAACATTATGTCATGCGATCTCACTTCTGCCTTTTGAAGTTTGACCAGATAAGCTTTTCCGAAAATAATTAAATCTAAATTAACTACATGTACTTGGTTTTTCACAAAATAATGAATGCACTGTTATTATAGGTCTAAATCATCAAGCATGTCGAACGTTATTTTTTCTGTCTCTGAAAATGATGTTTTGGCAAACTTCGAACGCTTCTGGGATGACTGATTAACTCATTACCGAATAGTGAGGAGAAAAAAGGTTCGGTTTTCGTGCATAGGAAATTCAAGCTGCTTATTCCACTATATGACAGAGCCAAGTCAGCTATTCGGTATTGCATACGATACGGGGCCTGGGAAATAGCTCTATCAAATGAAAATCAAATGGTAATAATATTCTTATGGATCGGCTGTGCGTGCGTGCACGTGCGGTGTGTGCACCCGCGTGTACTGTATGTGTGGAGGGGATGACTGATGATGTCAATGATGAGGAGGAGGGTCACCGGGAGTGCTGAAACTTTCAGTGAAACTTAGGGTGTTGGTGGAAACGGACCTAATTCAGCAAAACCCAGAAATAAGAAGCTGAAACCCGACATTATAAAATATATACACCTGTTTGTATTTTATGATGGCATCTTAAAACTCGAAAACACATCCATCGAGTTTCTTGAGAATAAATCCGTTGAATTTGGTCAACGTCAACACGTCTCCTAATCCTAAGCTGAGAATTTCAATTTATACAGAACTAATTTATATAAAATCATAAGCACATTAAATTCTAACCAGTGTTAGAACTACAAATGTTCCAATAAGTACCTTTTGGTAAAGTATTGAACTAGTAGCCAGACGACCAAAGGTAGATTTTCGCGTTCATTGTATGTAGGTAAGAGGACAGAATATTTGTTGGGTGCCATGTTACTGTTGAGCTCAAGCAAGCCTCAGTTATAGCCAAAATAATGACACGACAATCAATCTCGAAATCAGACATAAAATAATAATCCCATAGTAAAAATTGAAAAATATAACAGAAATGAGGTATACTGATATATTAATCGATGTTATTAGGAGAAAACTACTTAAAATACTCGGTGTTCCAATTTAGCAACAGTCGCAATTAGTTAAATTCCTAGGATCCTTTTCTACCCGAGATACGTAAGTTTATCTCCCTACCCCTCGCCACCCACAACACTAGCACCTGAATAACCTATCAAGTATTCAGAAAAATTCAAAAAGAAATTTTACTTCTTATTGGCTTTTGCAGCTATTTATATGTGCTGGCACACGCTTCGTTGACACAGTCTACACGTGGGCTATTATTATGACTATGATGACTAGTAATCAGAGGTACTTAATCAAGTTAATCATTATTAATGTGTTGTCATTATTATACAAATGATGATATTCGTTGTTAGGAGAAATCTTCTTATACTCTGGTTTGCAGCAGATAAAGTTCTAAGATTTTCATTTAGTAAACGATTTAGTAGTATTATAAGGTGATAAAAAAATATTTCATTTTGTTAACACGAACAAGTGTCCTTTTACAGTTCATGAGTTCAGTTTGGTTGGGAATACAGTAAAAGCTACATGGATCCCTTACTGACAACAGGTATCTTGACAAACAAGGTGAGTAAAAACCCCATGACATCTAGGGATTCATCCAGAGACTTATCCTGTCAGACCATAGCGATCCACGAGGATTGTTCACATAGCCATTACCAGAGGCTTTTATGAAAGAAGGCCTGGTACATAGTAGGTTGTTGCTCAGGGACTTTGGATAGGTCAGCTGGTAGAGCTGCAGACTAGCAGGTGAAAGGTTGCTGGTTTGAATCCAGATGTAGCCAAGGATTATTTCTTGGAGTTAAACATTAAACATCCCCTCACATTAAACTGCCTGTCTGGCCACCTTATTTCAGCCATCAGTCTGGTGGTTCTTTCAGTGCATAGTTCAGTAACTCCATAGTGTGAAATCACTGCAAGGTTGAGGCACTTCCACATTCAGATGATTATGCACTATGGGGGAAAAGGGGAGGGGATCTGGAGTTTTGGTGTTCTGAACCAATAAAAAGCCTGGTAGGTTGGTTGATACGTAATTTTAGAGGGACAGTGCCTCCACCTCATGCTGATTTCATCCTATGGGTGGTGGGAATGCACAAGCTATGCACAGAAAGAACCATCAGACTGATAGCTGCACTAAGATGGGCAGTGGGGAGAGGCATCTGAACTTTCAGGGGATGGCCGAATAGAGTTGGTACAACATTGAACTCCAGGATATAATCCTTGGGCACACTTGGGCTCAAACCAGCAACGTTCCATGTGTTAGTCCACGGAGCTATCCAGGTTGAAATCTTCATGTGGATCTATTGTTGACTTGTTCCATTTAAAATAAAAGGAAATGAATATGGTGGGAGTATATTCTTTTAATACTGTTGTAATACTGAGTAGCTTGAAACTTTTTGATTTTAGCAATATGTAGGAAATATTTTCTAGTGACAAATATGTACTTGAAAATTTAAGTACTAATTATAGGATGAATGCTAAAGATTAATACATTTTATTATACTGTATATGATTAATAGAGAATTAGGCTGAAACATTGAATGAACATGTACTTGCATATTTGTAAAAAAAAAATGTCTTTCTCTTTCCAGTCCAAAAAAGAATTGAAGAAAGACATCATTGCATCTTTTCTAAAACGACATTTGCCTGCCAAAAGAGTTCTTGAAAATAAGCATGTGATGTCAGCCACCCACATTCCACTTACTTACATAAAACGCAAGAAAGCCAAGTACAAGAAACAGAAAAAATGTAGAACTCCTGGCAGAGACATCAAAAGAAAAGAGAAACCTCAACCTAAAGGAAAGGGAAAGGGGCACAGGTAAATGTTCGTGTAAATGTTCAAGATCTGGGGTTTGTAGTACAATAGTTGAAGGCTTACAAGAATGCAAACGTGAGAAATTTTTGTTTTTGTATTAAATCTTAAATTTATTTAAATATTTTAATGTAAGATATATATAGTTCCCAAATATCTATTTTAAAAAACCTCCTATTTACATAACGCAAGCCTTCAAACTTTGACACTCTAAGCAGTATGCCAAAAATGTTCAAAATTACGTTATGTTATTTGCTATCAATGACTTGTCCAGTTTTCAAGTTGCCCTCTTGATTGATTTGTCCACCATGCTAAGTTGAGTCATCCACCAAAGCATGTTGACTCATCCACTGCTTCGCCACATGGAGTTAACTTGTCCAACAACCATTGCACTAAATGAACAAGGCCATTCTTTTCAGGACTATGAGTAATAGCATTTCTACAGGGAGGTGGCATCTCTACCGGGCAATGGAGTTCCTCATCCTGCTGGTTCCACTGATAGGGGTGTACAAGTGCCCATTGCAAGGTCCATTCCAGCTGTGCTGGTCTTGGACCTCCCAAGCCTGAGACGTGCTCCTTCTGGGGAATGATTAGCTGGCTTCTTTGGGGGAGTCCTGGAAAGACATCAAGTGGCTGTTGCATGGGGTTTCCATCACCCCTCCCTCTCTTGCAGGGAAGTGTTATCCGATGCTTCTCTGCTAGGCTGGGGTGCACACTTCCTGGACCACGAAGCACATGGCACCTAATATAGTAGGAAGCCTACTTGCACATTAGGTCACTTGAGCTGACAGCAGTGTTTGGGATTCTTTAGAACTTTCAGGCATGGCTGGCTCGCTTACATGTCAAAATCTGCTCTGACAGCTCCACTGTGATGGCCTATGTCTGTCACCAAGGTGGCACCCATCACCTCTTCCTTTCTGCAGCTCACATTTAGGGGCAGGTGAATGTTTTCACAAGTATGTTAAGTCAGCTGCTTTGTCTTTTTCACACAGTAGATTCTGGTCCATCAGGTGTTGGTGCCAGTATGAGCCACCTGGTTCAAGCTACTTGTGGACCAGTTTGCTACTTGCTTCTATAAACAGCTGCCAGTGTATTTGTCTCCTGTGCCTGATCCGGAAGGTTGTGCTGTGGATGCTCTCTCTGTCTCTTGGAAGGGTCTTGAGGCTTACACCTTTCCACCATCTCCTCTCCTTCCCAGGGATCTGTGGAAGCTGAGCCCACCAGGTTGATTCTCATAGCCTCCGTGTGGCCAGCTCAGCTTTGGTTCACATATCTACTATGGCAGATGGCTGCCTCTCAGTGTTCAGTTTTGTTCGCTGATGCAGCCACACTTGGTCATTCCTCATGCACAGCCTTTGGTTTGGCACCTTCATGCCTGGCTATTGTGAAATGAGAGGCTGAAGGTCGAGGTGTGTCCACCACCATGCTGGGCTTTCTAGCTGCACCACTGTGCCTCCTCTTACTGAGTGTATGAGTCATACTGGCATAGACAGGTGGACTGGTGCACTGAGGGACAGATTTCTCCTACAAGGCCTCATACTGTGGATATTGCTAACCACTTGTCCTACTTGGCCTCATACTGTGCATATTGCTAACCACTTGTCCTCATACTGTGCATATTGCTAACCACTTGTCCTCATACTGTGCATATTGCTAACCACTTGTCCTCATACTGTGGATATTGCTAACCACTTGTCCTCATACTGTGCATATTGCTAACCACTTGTCCTCACACTGTGCATATTGCTAACCACTTGTCCTACTGGGCCTCATACTGTGGATATTGCTAACCACTTGTCCTACAAGGCCTCATACTGTAGATATTGCTAACCACTTGTCCTCATACTGTAGATATTGCTAACCACTTGTCCTCATACTGTGCATATTGCTAACCACTTGTCCTACTTGGCCTCATACTGTAGATATTGCTAACCACTTGTCCTCATACTGTAAATATTGCTAACCACTTGTCCTCATACTGTGCATATTGCTAACCACTTGTCCTACTTGGCCTCATACTGTGGATATTGCTAACCACTTGTCCTACAAGGCCTCATCACTGTCTTTGTCAGCTGCAGACCTGCGCCTTCATCGTGTGGCCATGCTGACCACATTGAGGCAAACAGGGATCTCAAGAGCCCTCATTCGTTATCTTGGATGTAATCTGAGGGGGTGGCTTTACACCAGATCTGTCTTCCTCCCCCTCTTCTGGCCTCGAGCCTGTTCCTGGTTTTGGCAGTTCTCAGACATCTCCCTTATGACCCCCTCCATCAGTTTTCCTCATTATGCTTGCCTTCAGACAGCATGCCAGCGAGGTGTATGCCTTGTCCAGCCTGCCAGCAGACATCCCCATGGAGAATGGAGCTTACACCCTCTTTCCTGCCAGAATCTGGCTAAAAATCAGAGACTGGGTGATCCCTTCCCAAGTGTCCTGCTTCAGCCATTATTGTTCGTTCTGGTTCCTGGTGAGGCAGACCCACATAACTGTCCATTTCGTGCTCTAAGGCGTTATCTTCTATGCACAGGCTTTGGTCATCCCCTGGGGCTGAGACAGCTGTTTGTAGCTCTTAACCCTTACCTGTCATGGGATATCACAAAGATATGTCTTTCTCGATGAGTAGAGATGGTGATTAAGTGGGCTAATGCAGGACTGAACAGTGGCAGACATGCAGAAAATCCACAAAGTTCTTGCCTTGGCTAAATGGTTCACTGAGCACCGGGTGTACTTCATTGCTTTTTGCATTTCCGCCTAGTGATATCTATCATGACAAAGTTCTCTGGACCAAGGAGGCACTTGACCACTGGCCATTAGCCTCTAGCAGCACCACATACATTCGTAGCATTTTTCAGTTATGCTTCTGTGGTTAGTATCAGTCCTAAAACATGAAGTTGCCATAATGAAAGCCTGTATTGCCTAAGTTTGTCCCTGAAAAGATCCATCAGTTGTTATTAATTTGATTAACTTTTTTTAGTTCTGGGTGGACAGTTCAGCTCCATGTAGTGGACAAGTCATATCAAGGTATTAGATGAGTCAGCTTGGACGAGTTAAATACTGGAGAAGTTGATCAGCTTCCATATTAATAGGACGTTGATATGCCTAATATGCTTATACCACCAGCTTTCCCGTTAGCCGTAGCCTGGGTTATACGAGTGCATGCATGTGTGTATGTGTTTGTGTGTACAGTTTAAGCGCATCAGCACCAAACTTTGTTCTTGGGCCTGGGGGAAATGCTCATGCTTAAACTGAAGGCTTGTGTTTGTAAACAGAAGATTTCAAGCTCAGATTTTATTTGGGGGATTATAGTCTCATAGCCCAGGAATCTGAAAAGGAGTAATTGAATACTAAGAGCTGGTACTAATCTTGCACAGCCAGGTTATCAACATACACTTGTTAGACAGGGTGATCAGTTTTTGAGGGTCGTTTTCAGTGCCTAGTCCACCATGTATACATTGAAATCACTTTTTTGGTTGCATTCTGGTGGCTGGAGAAACTGAACAGCAAATTAGGCTGTAAAATTTACATATTATCTTAACAGTAGGAATGTTATTGTGCATTTATTTCTAGTATAATACTGTAGCAACATGTGGATAAAAATGAGTTACTGTTTAGTACCTGGGTTTGGCAAATGATTTGGTATCTATTCATCCTTATAAATGCAGTAACAAGATTTCCATCAGTATCCAAGTGTTTTTTTTTTTAAACTGTAGCTTTTGGGGGGGGGGGCAGGGGGCAGTAAGGCAGATTTTGCACGCCATTCAGCGCCACCTATCCCCTCATTACTATTCACAGTACAGTAAAGTGTATTTGCAAACAGCTTTGAATGACAATACAGCATCATCCTTCAGTGGTACAGTGTTCGGCTGAGGATTTTCTGGCAATCATTTGAGCAGGGCAGTCAGAATACAGTCATTTTAGAAGTCTGTAGTAAAAATCCTTTTTAACACTTGACCTGCTTGGAAAACTAATAACAGATCAATAGATGGGCTGGATGTTGTTTTTAAATCAGTAAATTACTGTATACTGACTTGCTTCCCCTTGGCCCTTTCTGACAGATGGAGAAAAAAAATGGGTCGGCACACAGCAGTTTTGTTTGTTCCTTACTCAGATGGGAGATATTAATGCTAAATGGGAAATAATAACAGCACAGGGACAGAGGAACCCATAAGAGTATATTGTTGATATTTAAAACAAAACAAAAAGAGAATTGTTTGATGACTTCATCTTCAGTGAGCTGAGAATAGAGGCACCATCATCTTGTGTCACAGCACACCAATCCTTGTTTTTTTTTCCTCAAGATTTCTGTTTATGATTTGCCCCAAGAAAAGCCTGTTCCAGTAGTTGTATCAAGTTCTCAGAATTCAATTTCCAGCTGCTGCAGTTTTCTTGTTATCAAATCAGCTTTATCATGGATGGGAAAAAAATGCTGTTCTACCTCTGATAAATTTGTATGCATTGCTTCAAATTGTGTTAGGAAAGGGTAAAGGTGCACATACATGCAAACAGGAAATTTAATTTGCTGTTTTTCAGCTATGTCTACTTTTCTGTATTCCTTTTGCTGATTAAATTTTAAGTAGAAAAAATCTTGTTCTAGAAATTAATAATTTTCCTAGTGTGCTGAATGCAGTCAATCCTCAAACTTGCTTGTTTTAATATTTGCAGTTTCATGAGTTACATGCCATTGCATCACATGTGGAGACAGTATATGCAAGAAGTAATGCAAACTAGGAGGTAAGTAACTATGACTATGAATATCGTCAGTAACAAATTTATTCCCCCCCTCCCCCCCCCCACCCCATATAAGTCAGATTTCCAGATCTGAAAAGCCACTTGGGTCTTGTATGGGGTAGGGTGGGGTGAGGTGAGGTGATGTGGTGTAGTGTGGTGTGAATTGTTCCTTCAAAAATTGGTGATGTGCCATACTGTATCCAGTAAAGACTGTTTCACAAAATGTATGTGTGCCAAAATAATTTAAAAAAATAATCCTGAAAGCTGCCAAAAAAAGTCACAGGAAAATTCTATACAGCTATACAACTAGGAACAGAAGTTTTAGTTGGTCTTTTATGGTACACTTTCAGAACTAATTCTTTCTTCAAGCAGCTCTTTGCTGGTGCCACTCATACTCATATCCTTGTCAGCTTGTTCTCTGATTCACTCATTTCCCACCAAAAAACTCGCGTAGGCCTGTAGCAGGAGACTTTGATGAGATTGAAGAACTGATGCTAAAGGGAAGGGGGAGGGAACTTTATTATGACACCAGGACCCCCCTCCCCCATCCCCCAAGTTTGGATGTTTGAAATGCTTGGAAACTAGGAAGCAGTTGTCCAAAATGAACAGTCTTGAATCATAACAGGAAAAGAAGACTGTGGAATGAAACGGGAAAAAATATCTGCAGATACTTTCCATTGCCCAAAAGACTGATTGTTAATGCAAAACTCCCCACTTGTGTACTGTAAATAAGTTCCTAGCATGCCCAGTGGTATGAAAAGTCCAAAAAGACAATCACAAAATGTATACAAGATGTGTGCCAAATGTGTGCTTCCACAACATCAGGAACATTTTGTTGTAGCTTCTACAGCCCTCACCTCCTACCACACACCCCTAATCACTGTGTAGGGAAAAGTAAAGGGAGGGAGGATTTAATTTGTCATGCAGCTTTTCTTCCTCTCACAATCTATCTTACAGATGAGTATGCAAAGGCTCAAATTCACAAAATATTTATCAACCAAACATTCAAAACCACCCCAAAATGCACCAGACATGCACATAGCTGACAACATACACATTGTGAATGGTGTGTCCCGACAAAACACATTATCATGATGTGCCATGTGTTGTCATTTCAGCTTACAAATACATGTACTGGTTGTTGCTTGCCCAACTTGTGACAAGAATGTCTTGAGGAACCAAAGATTATTTTGTGTTGGCTGTATGCTATATATACCAGGTTATGCCAAGCAAGCTGTTTGCCACTTTCAGGTTGAATGAATAGTTGACAAATTATTAAAACAAAGGAAATTTTAGTGGAAAAGGGATTTTGGTATTTGTGGCAGGCAGTCTGGCAGATAACTGATGCATGTCACTGTCACTGTCAGGCACTAAACCTCTATTTACTAGATAGAACTAGTAGTAAGAGATCATGAAAATGTAACTTGCTTCTTGACCTTTAGGTGCTTCAGACAAAATGTGATACATCTGATCGATATGTTCGGGAGGCGAGTTGTCTTTTGTAGTATATTCATTTGAAACCACTGTTCTTGTGTAGTACATATATATCTGCACTTGGTTCATTTTCTTATGACAATATTTGATCTTGATACTGCATTATAATTTTGTTCCTTCAAGCAATTTACAGAGTGATGGTGCTCTTCAAGCTGCATGCCTGAAAGTTTTGAAGATGGATTTACATGGGTGTGTGTTGATGGTGTGTCGCTCCAAGTGTCCATCGTATGTGGGACTGCAAGGAATAGTGCTGCAGGAGACGAGGAATATGTTTCTTCTTATCACCCCACAAAATGCAGTCAGAAGTAAGCTTCTAGACACAAGGAATGGCATACACTAGTAGCAACCAGAAGAGACGAGCAGTTAGACTAAAATCAGCTGAAAGCTGAAGTGAGGGCATAGACAGTAGATGAGGGGAACATAAGTGATTTTTAGTGATCCAAAGCTGTGGTTGTGTGTGCTGTAAAACATCTGCATCATCTTTGGCATTTGCATGCACTATTCATCAGGATTTTTCTTTTTAGCAGCATTGTGGAATGATATGACACAAATTGTCATGGACACAAATGTGTATAGACACCTTGTGGGAAACACAACCCTCCCCCTCCGCAAACTTGTAAAAAATTTGTCCAGTGCAGCATCAAAAAAGATTAAATAATATATTTTGTTGTTGATTGCAAAGGTTTGCAGAAGTACAACAGTTTGCTGCATGACAGTTCAAAAGAGCACACTAATAGTGAAAAAATAATGGTCTCAACATAGAATGACCCATTGCATCCTATTCTTCAGGCTCCCTTCACGATGTGCCTAAAAAGTTTGGGTTGACATGATAAATGGCCATTTTTCTGTGTATCACCCTAAATAGGCATGATTTAGTAGAGACTGTCACCAGTCTTAAATGATATCTTAAACAGATTGAGGATTTTATTTTTCAGGGGTACCCAAAATGAACAGCGTGTTTGCTTTTGAGATGGAAGGACATATTTTCACTATACATGGCAACCACTTCAAGGTCAAGTCTGCTGAAAGGTCATCTCGAAAGTTCAAGTCAAAACCAACCGTTGATTTATGAGATGCGTCTCTCCCACGCATTATTCATGCAGTAAAACGGGGGGTTATATATGAGACGCTGTTTATATTACTGGATTTTGGACTATGAAAGCTGATTATTGTTCTTGAAATAAAGTGTCTCACAGATTTGATCCTGTACTGTTTACAACATCAAGAACTGAAAAGGTGCTTAACAAAACATCTTGAGTGAGAATCAGGAAGAAACTGGATTTAAAAATCTTTCCCATTACTAATTATGACAAGTTATATTTGATCTCCAGCTCAGCATCATAAAAACAAAACTATCATCAACCAGCCTATTTTCCATGCAAAACATACAACACTCTCATGATGTTGGGCAAACTTTTTAACACTAAATAATATAAATGAATATATTTTATTTTAATTAAGATGGTGGCATACATCAGTGATGCAAGTTTTTTTTTTTTGCATCAGGTTACAAAGATGCTTTGGACACAGATGGTAATAGTTGGGACCATGTTCTGAACATAGTGGACAAATGTATATCTCAGGAGTCGAGACTGTTTAACTCATAGCGTGGTAATGCGCGCCTCGCCTCTAATCCTGAAGCGCGGTAATACGCGCCTTGTTTAGTGCTATTGTTAGCGATGATATCCTAGGAAGTAGGAACTCTCCAGTGCATGAGAGGTTTAGTCGGCTTCCGGAAATGTCCGTGTATGTTTTCTGCGATCGATTTTGCTAGTATCGTGTTGTTTTGTGGACGATTTTTTTTTTTTTGGAGGTTTGAGTTTGTGTATTTTTTACGGCGAAGATGGCGGACGTTAGCTCCGATAGCGATAGCAAGTTTGGCGATCTAATCGATCAATTTATTGCTGAAAGAGCTCAAGGACTTGGTGTGGACAATCAGAGCGATATTTCTGTGTCCTCTGTGCATACTAGCAATCTCAGTGATGGTGGAAGTGTCTCTTCTGACGATGTTGATGGCGATGCCGAGTGGAGTGATGTTGAAAATCATGAAAGGAATGCATTTGAAAGTGAAGTAGGGCCAAGTGAACCATTGCCATTTGATGCTAAGCCTGTGGATTATTTTTTGCTTTTGTTTCCTGAGAATATTTTTGAGAAGATCAAAACAGAAACAGAAAGGTATGCTCATCAGCAAGGAGCCAGAACTTTCACGAGTGTTGCTGAAATCAAAGCGTACCTGGGAATTCTCTTCTTGATGGGTGTGATCCAACTTCCAAGTTACAGGCACTACTGCCCCACTCAGTACTAGAGTTGTGTGTGACCTCGTAAGACCTTTGTACTACAAGTTCCATCATGTGTATTTTGACAATTTTTTCACTTCGGTTAACCTTCTTGAAACACTGCTGAGAAAAAAAAACCTACTCATGCGGCACTGTCCGGCTCAATCGCAGAGGATTACCTGTTGCCATCAAAACCTGCAAACTGAAGAACAATGGGGAAATGAAGAAGATGCAGAAAGGACAGCTTCTCGCTGTGACTTGGTGTGAAAAGAAGAGGCAGGTCAGTGTGCTGTCAACAGCCAACGATGTGGACAATATTCAGCGTGTTCGACATGGCAAGCGTGGACAGCCCGACATCGTCTACCCAAAGCCCAAAGCAATCCAAGACTACACAGACAACTACAATGCAGTTGACAAGAATGACCAGCTGCGCTCCTATTATGGCATAGCAAACAAAGCCAAAAAATGGTGGAAATATCTTTTTTGGTTCATCGCAGACGTCAGCGACAAAGTCCATAACACACCTGTAATTATGAATTAATTACAATATTCCTACAGGTAAAAATAGTTCTAAACTCAAGAGGGTCCTTCGGTTACATAGAATAACCATTCTGCAAACATATCCTAAAATATGAAGTCATTGCGACAATAAATAAATTTTCAGGATTTTTTTTCAAATCTATAACCCATTTTTTTGCAATAAACTTCCAAAACCTTACAGGACAGAGGCACAAATGCACAGAAAACCATATAGAACAGCAAGAGTTAAAACTTGATAAATGCACTCAGTGATCAGATAGAAACCATTTTGTTTCTGTAACCAGATTGTTGCTGTCTGTAACTTATGCAACTGTTTTCATGTACCTGTGCACATGCAAAATTTATGAGAACATATACAAACAAAATGTGAAATAAAACAAGTGCATTAATTAAAAGCAACTTTTAGAAATTTTTAAAATTTACAAAGCAAATGCAAACTGCCATCAGTTGTAACGCTTGCGAGTCATCTCCAGTGTTATCAATTTTTAAAAAGCAAAAAACTGATCTTATGCATTTTTTATTCTGTGTAACATACAGCAACTCTGCTAATAAATGGTAACTTTGGATCTGGTAATTTCAGATTTGCTTGTTTCTTGCTTCTGTTTTATTCTGGCCATCATATAGCCATTTCTTCACTTTGTTCATTTCACTGACACTGAATGGATGTTTATGCAGACATGTTCATACCATCACATGCACAACTAAAATCAAGCAGCCGCTACCTGTTCTTTTCTGATTGTCTTTTTTATCATGGGGGAGATGTCCATAATTTATCCCATAATCAAGCCAAAAAGAAAGCATAAAGCAAAGGACAGAATTCAAAATATGCACCAACAGCCTAGAATTCTCAGATTTCCACTCTTTTCAAAGTTGACCATGACTATCTGATGGAACTTGCATCTTCCTTCTCATCCTTGCATTTCTTAACAACATGACTAAAGTGTGCGAGGTAAAACAGGGCAATCAAGCGAAACATGCCCATTAGCATTACCTGAAATAATAATAAAAAGTTGGAAACCAAAGGCAATTGTTATATAGAAAATGCAGCTAATGCAGTTACAAAATTTTGCAACTGACAAAATCTGTTATTCATGTCACCAGCTTAAACATATAGGAGGAAACTGCATATCTCAAAAAGTAAACAATACTTGTGGTTTTAAATTTTTGGGGCAATTTAACATTGCTGTACTTCCTACTAACATTAGATTATCCAGGCTATCTGAGTAGGATGCTTGCAAATTTCTTCTAGCAACCAACACCCAAACCATTAGACTGCTATGAATTTTAGCTGTCATTTTTGTTTTGTTTTAAATCTAAGGTATATTTCTAGTAGGCATTTGCTTGCTGATAAATCCATTTGCTTTTTTTTATTGTGAAGAAAGTTTTATATGATGTTTTAAACTGAAGATAACCAAGTTTACTTTCACTCATTGGAAAAAAACAAATTTTTAAGAATTTTCCAACTACCACAATCTACACAAAATTTCCTTTGCAATTGGAGAATTTAGTAAATTTTGATATAATGGTATCTCTAGACAGGGTAATGGTAGATACTGATAATGCCTGACCAGGTTACTGTATCTTTGGTGAACTGGTTCAGTTGAATCATACCAAAACTTTTTTTTTTTTTTTTTTTTTGCTTTTGGCTTCGGCTTGCAGTCTCACATCATAGTGGGGAGTGAGTCAGAAGTGTACTTCAGCTGATTCTTTCCTGACGTTTTTAGTTGTCATTTCTGGCCAGTGACTCATTAAGGAAAATCACAACATGCTGAATGCACAGGCATGAATTGTTAGCTAACTCACAGTGGGGAATCAAAATGGCCACCTCTTGCTGTCAAGTGTAAATCACATGAGTGAAAACCAGGGATGACATAAAGACAGTAAATACTTTCTCTCTTTACCCAAGGCAGATAAGTATTTATTGTCTATATGTAATTCTCTCTTTTTTCCGTTTCCTTTTTGTCAGTCCTGATGAAGGGGTAATGCCTGTAAAGACTGACTTCATTTTGTCCTTTAAACTTACTTCAGATCCTCTGCTGTTACTAATGAAAATTGGCTAGCAAAAGAACTGGTTTTTTTTTTCGAACTCATTTTGAACAAACTGCACTGTAATTCTGAATGTGCAAAATGGCAGTAGCTTTGGTTCACTGTTAGCTAGCATTTAATAGGCAAAATGTTACAAAATAATGAAACTTTGCACATCCATTAGAGAATGGATCAGGGGAATGATAAAAATGTCAGTCACACAGGCATGATGAAACGGGAGGAAGCATGTTTGTCTACATGGTCACCAACCCTTCACATTAATAGTCAAGGGTTGCATTTTGTTTTATTCTTGTTAATAGGAGTTTATGTCGTTAGTACTTTAATCAGTCTTTTGATGATAAAAAGTGAAGGGGATTATAATTCTGCTTTCTGCTTGTTAATTTCTTCTTTTTCTGACAAGAGAAAGAAATAACTACCTTCTTTTAAATTTACAACAAATATTTTTCTCCTTCCCTAGTTAACATCTTTATCTGACAAGCAATATCAAAGGCTTTATTTTGCTGATGTGCTAGGAAAGAAAACTAATGCTTTCTCTTGTGGCAAAGAAAATGGAACTATGATTAATTACATGATTACGATTACATGACTACATTAACTATGATTAATTACATAGAGAACACAAAGATTGTTCGGTGAGAATGTTCAAGATATTTGCCATTACTTACAGAATTTCTTGTAAACGTACCTGGCATAAACCCTCCACAAGAGAGGATATGGGTGAAAATCCACATGTGACAGTGCTCACCATAAATCCATCTATTCCAACACCACTTAAGAACTTCCCATTCTGAAATAAAATACATCAATGTAGGTGGTAACATTTCAACGGAAAGTCACCAACAACTATATGATAGCAGAATTTACTTGTCATCTACACAACCAATCAGAAGAGTTGTGTTGGGAACACTTCCAACATGTAAATGTGCTAATGAACAATACTATCTTAGACTGTACTACCCCCACCCCCACCCCCCACCAGAACTCTGGAAGCATGGTCATTAAAGAGCTTCTGTCTCAACACTGGCATTCATAGGCATGAGTCCTGATTTGCCCTGCATGAGTGTTTTTATCTGCTCTTCTAGGTGTAAAAGCAGTCACAGGGTCTTTACATGCAAATTTACAAATGGAATTCAGGACACTCATGCAATCCATCTCTCTTTTAACAGAGACCAAATACTGCCATGAGACCTTCAACAAAGTTTATTTGCTTCAAAGCAGGTGAGGGGAAGCCTGTAGTGTAGCTATGATCTATGTGTTATGATTTTTCTGGCATCTCATTGCCTACCCAATCAGGAGGTAGATCGACTTGTTACGGTCGACCCGATTGGCTCGCTGAAACAGCCAGGAGAGAGTGTGCGGTGGAGCGAGGAAGGCGGTCCAGCTGAGAGCCGAGGGAAATCTCCCCCCTCCCCTGGTTGACCCATCACCCTGAGAGGGGGTCAGCTGGGAGGTGGGGGCGAATAACCCTCCAGGCCACAGCCCGCCACCTCGAACGGGTAGTGTGTTCTTGCAAGTCCGAGTTCCGGGCCATGTAGGCACCCGACCGCAAATGTTGATCGCCGAATGCCAAGTGTCGGAGCCGAATGCCGAGTGTCGAAGCCGAATGCCGAGTGGTCGAAGCCGAATGCCGAGGGTCGGAGCCGAATGCCGAGTGGTCGGAGCCAAATGTCAAATCCAGTTCTGGGACAGTAACTACAGGAGATTACGACCATTATCCGCAACGTGGATGCAAGAGAACCAGCAGACTTCTGCAACAGGGGTGACTCTTGTCCGGTGGAAAAAGAACTCGTGCATTTCAGATCATTGCTGAGATCGTGGAGCTGAGAGACGTGGCGTCTGCGGTATTCCTATCCAGCATCGTGAAAGTGAGTTTACGTACAGTGTAGGAAAGTAAGACACGACCGTAACTCAAAGCTAGTTGAACAAACTTAGAAGAAAGTAAATCAAACTTAATGATTTGTCGGTTTGTAGAAACCTACGGTTATCTCTTGTGTGATCGTCGATCGATCTTATTGTTTGTTAAGACGTTGGCGTGACGTCATTTTCTGAGCAGTTTTAGTTCGGAAAAGATACGGTTTTCCTTATGTTCACCGAAGTTGAATTATCGGTACGGTAACATTCATAACCGGGAAAAAATGTGTGCGTGTACGTGTAGATACGTATAGCGTAGCTGGGATGAATATATGAGAGTGTGAGTGATTGTTCTATATATGTTGGTAGATGTATATTGGAGCATCATTCATTGTGTAGTAGAAGACTATGTTGTAACTGTAAATAAATAGAATAGTGTATTATCACTGCCCTCTTTTATTAAGTTGTGGGCGTGACAAGCAAGGGGATGGGGGCTTGAGCCGATTTCGAAATTGACGGAATTAGGCAGCGATCGCAGTGTTAGTTTCCCCTTCTTGACACATATTTATGTTGTTGTAACTCTAGTTAACAAGCAGACTAGCAAAACACACAAGCGCCATACCCCTAGACATGACAGAGAGAATACCACGACACTATGCTCACCATGGATACAAAGGTTTGGGGGTATGAATCCTGTGCGGTACACATCTCTGCATGTGGCACTTGTTTTTAGGGCTGTGTATTTAGGGTTTTCTCCAGCTACCACAGTTGTGCATTCTCTTTCCCACTGATCACCCATGTGACTTTCCCCATTGAGCCCATGTGATCTACAAACTTTCCCACCGATTCCCAATGTTGTCCACAGATGCTCCCACTGATCCACCATCTAATCCAGAACTTTTCCCACTGATGCCCAGTGTGATCCCAGATTCACCTTGTGATCCAATTTCCAATGGATCCATGCGTTCCACAAACTCCCACTGATCCAATGTGAACTACAGGCTCTACAAGAATCCCCACGTGATCAACAGTCTCTCTCCTTCCCTCCTCTTCCCCCTCCCACCCTCTAGTCCACTGTGACTTGCACTAAATATTCTATAGACCTCCCATGTGACCTGCACTCTCCCACAAATCTTGTGATCCACAGGCTCTCCCATGGATGGCAAATTCAAACCACACCCTCCCACAAATTCCACTATGATTCACAGGTTCTCCTGATGATCCACTGGATCCAAGATGCTCCACTGTATGGTCCACAGGCTTCATGGATCTCCATGTGATCCACACTCTCCCTGGATTCCTCGTGTGATCCATATTCTTTCCCAGGTCCCTACATGACCCACACTATCCTATGGACACCTTGTGTGATCAACAGATCCACCGTACCCCACCCACGCACACACACATATCGATCCACAGACTCTTCCATGTAATCTGCAGAATTGCCCACGGATCCCCAATTTATCCCATTCTCCCACTGATCCCCAATATAATCCACAGACTCTCCACTGATCATCCGTAAGATCCAGCCTTTTCATTGGAACATTTAGGTGATTCAGAGACTCGCCACTAATTGTTCTTTCATTGCAAAGCTCTGAAATTTTGCACACATATATATACACACATGTAACAGGGTCGAGTGGTAGCGTTTTTAGGTTACTATTGCAGTCGTGGCAATGGCTCTGTCATCCTTCCACCCCGAACACAGAAACATGGCGTTTTTGCTGCTACTTGCAAACTTTAATACATTTACATTTCCCGTTGCTTTGAGAGCACAGGACGGACCTTCCTAGCCAGTGCTACATGTACAAGCGACTCAAGATCAAGAGGTCCGACGATGAAGATGCTCAAGAATGAATGCTCGAGTGACTGATTCGAATCTCTCGAATGGCAATTAACCTTTTGCCCTCGCCTCCCGCTGAGATGCTCAGTCCACTCTCGTTCTAGAGCGACTCTGACCATGCATAATTCTCTACGCAGTCCCATCCTTCCCTGGGGAAAAACCTGGCCGCACCTAAATTAAAGATAAGGGTAATAGGTAGCCTCGGACAGTGAGACCTTGTTAGCCCTTCCCTACCCACTGTTGGGTCAGGGGATCACAAGAAACATGATACTCTTTATGTTTCCCACACTTGAGTAATGAATGACCAATCAGGCGCATGATGCAACTACCACAGTAGGCCAGCTAGGAGAGTTCATAGGCTGGCTGGGTGGGCGCCTGGGTGTACGTAACCACCACCCGGCTACACATGCATATATGTGTGTGTTCATTTTGTAAACAAAAAGAATGCATATGCGTCACATTCTGCGGGAACAAATTAAAACCTCTGGAGAAACACACTGATTCTGAGACATTTTTTTGGATAAACTGTCTGTGGAAGAAAAGTTTTTTACTCAATGTAATGTTCTTCTTTTCAGAAAACTTTAACCCATTGTCCCCACTGTGCTAGCTGGCTGGTGTAAAGTATATAAATACTTGTGCCCATTGCGCTAGTTGGCCAGCGGATGCTGCGGGTGTTGCAAAAAGAATTTTTTGACCAAAAAAAACCCCGATTTGCTGGCAAGGGAAGTCACTGGTATTTTTCGAGAATCATTTCTCTATAGAGTTCCCTCCCTTGAACGACGGAAGGAGACGCCATTTGCAAGTTTTATTCTCTTGAGCACGCCACCTCATTAGAAGGGAAAAAAATGTCTGGTCGGTTGCCATCTTCCTCTAAGTGCCGCAAAAGCCTTGGAATGGTTTGAAAACCATACCAGCTGTTTCGTGGGAAACCCCTGGCATTTATGGATAATTTCCACAACGTTTTATGGATTACAAGTGCTGCAAACGGCTGTAATCAGCGAGTGTTTTGTGTCAGTGGGACTTTTTCAAAACTGTCTTACGTCACCTTGGTTACGTAATTCAACAGTCTTCCACAAAGCGTCAGCAGCGGATGGATTTCGGGTAGGAACAATCTTTTTCTACTTAAATTTATCTTTCTAACAACGTTTGAATGATACTTTTAACTTGTTTAATAGGTTTTTTGTTACAATTTTTCGAAAATCGGTAAAAATCACCCAAACGCTGATATTTCAGCGACGTCGTGCGTTGTAAGATGCACGTTCAGAATGGGTTAATTATTTGACCTTTTATCATTAATTTTTAGCAGTAGCTTTCAAATATCATGAAAAGCCATGTGTCTTGTAGAAAAGGCATGTAGCTACAGCAAACAACCTTGCTGGTTTGGTAACTATCGGGAGTTAACACATAAGCTTCTTACCAGCAAATCTCTTAAAATGACCTTGGCTACAACATCGGGCTGAAATAGGCCTCCTGCTTCTGATAACAATCTTGTCTCCTTGGGCTGTGCGTGAAATATTAAAATGAGATACACAAATGAAATTGTTAGCCCTTTCGTACTATGAAACCCATCTGATTTTACAATGAATTTCTATATGCAGATAAGACAATGATATCGCTTAAACAAAATTAGGCTACAGAAAGTGTTCACTTCTAATACCTTATTGTCAAATACACCCATATTCCATTGTTTGCAAATACAAACAGCAGAGAAGTCTTGCCTAGTAGCTTTCTGGCAGCTTACCTTTGTCTTTTGCTCCTCTGCAAATCCTGGGGTATCAGTGTCAGGTGGAAAGGCCAAAGTCACTTTAATGTTATAAGGTTTCAGCTGATGAAAATAAAGCGAAAAAGCTGTACTAATATAAAAACAAAACCGACTGATAACAGAACGCTCATTCCTCTGGATGGAAGCAAATAGTTTATGCTCTAAAGGGCAAACTCTAACTCGCTGGCTCCACAGCCAGCTTGATAAGTTAATCTTCATTACTGAATGCTGAACAGAATTTCTACAACTGGGCAAAACTTTCTCAAAATGAACATAAGGTCAATAAGAAAGTTTGTTGCTGGTTAGATAAAGTGAAAATTTCCCTCCAGCAGCAGCTTTCTCTATAAAATACCTCCAATAATGCAACAGTCACTTTCTGCTGTCAATGAAGCAAAAACTAAAGTGCCCTAGTGCATGAGTTCCTTCAAATGTAGGAAAATATCACTTGTGCAATTTGGTTCATTTTCGGATATTTTTGAACGTTTGCTAGATAAACAGAAATGAAGCACTGTCAATCTCATTTCTCGTATTCCAACTGCAATTTCAGTACATGTACTGTTTCTTCTTAGCTTTCTTGGCACTACAGAAGAGCTGTTTTGTCTCAGTCTTCATTATATTCATCTGATATAAGCTGGGTTTTTTTTTTCAAAAACATCTGACTGCCAGTAAGTAAGAGCGTGAGCCAGATGAACAAAGTACACATAAGGTCATTAGTTTTGGTCAGGAGTTTTTCTGTGTTTGTTTAATCTGTGGCATGAGGAAGGAGAAGGCAGTCATAACTTGCCAACTACAATAAACTTGTGTTTAACTCATCTCAACAAAATTATTTGCACAAGATAGTAGATACTCCAAACTATCAATCATATTCTAGCCTGCGTATTCTTATTTTAGTGATACAGATTTTTTGTGTGTCAAGAACTATGGAGTTTTGACTTTTGAGTATTTTTTTCACTGCGAGCAAAATTGTCCATTCTACATAATTCCAAGAATGCTCATGTTTTCCCACCTGCAGAAACCAATTAAAAGCAGGATAACATTCTTCTGTTTCAAATATTCATAAAGTCATAACCTTGACAACAACATATAGAAAAGAATAACAGCATTACGTAATGATATGATAAGAACCTCCATCTGAAGACTCTCAGCTAATCCACGCAGAGCAAATTTGGAAGCTGAATATGCAGTATAGCCAAAAAGCCCAAGCTGTCCGGCCACCGATGATACAAATACAATATGTCCTTTGTTCTTCCTCATCATGCTCGGCACAACTGCTCTAGTAACCAGGACGCTTCCCAGATAGTTCACTTCCATCATCCGCTGTAGCAAAACACAAAGACAGCAAAGACTTTAGACGCTATCAAAACAGGATCGTACTGTGATGGGGTATCAGCACTGACAGTTTTTAACACTATAACAGAGTACACAACAACAATTTGTACTTATTAAACAACCTAAAAAAAAACATACTGACAAGATGCATATAATTTTTAATAACACAATTTTTGTGGTTAGTTTTTAGTTGTGTGATGAGTCAAAACTCCTGGCATCTATGGATAATTTCCACCAGGTGTCATGGATTACAAGTGCTGCAAATGGCTGTAAAAGCCGAGTGTTTGGTGTCACTGGAACATTTTCAAGATGCTATTTACATTCAGCTGGTTACATAAGTCAACACAGTCTTCCACACAAAATTAGCAACAGATTGATCTCAGGTAGGAAAGACATTTTTTCTTAAATTCTTCTTTAAAACTGCATTGGAATTATGTTTCTATCACTAATAGTTTGGTTTTTTTTACAATTTTTCAAAAACATCATCCAGATTTAAGCAACCGTCATACACTGTAGCTCTATGATGCTATTGAGTTAAAGGACATTAGTAGATTATTCGTAAGTGGAATTCACTGTCTAACACAATCTTGACGTAGGGTTATCATCTACTGATAGCACTGTGAACTCATGGAGACACATAGATTTTGGCATGAAATAAATACTGCTTGCAAACTACTACCACAAGTGCAGTAATGTACTTTATGTATTTTGAAAGATCATTTTTTGAACATCAAAATAATTATAAAATTTTACAGAAAAACTGTGAAATAGTACTTCACTATTCAGTCACTGTATGCACTTGATGTGCCTAGACGGTTTTGTCGCATGACTTCCCAGGGTTTGAACGTATCTTATTAAAAAAAAGTAGAAAAAACCTATTATTGATAAAAATAATTCCAATGCATGCTGAAAGAAAAATTTAAGAAGAATAAAATGATTCCCACCTGATATCCATCCAGTGTGAATTCTGTGTAAAAGGCTGCGCTGAAAAAGGTATCCAAGCGATGAAGCAAAACGCTGGGCATGATTGTCTCACACACTACTAAACAAGATCGCTTGGTTTCAAGAGCACAATTTAGAAAAAGTTGTGTATTAAGTGGTCTAAAGGAAGGAACTCTATTTAAAAAATGATTCTGTTATAGGAAAACACCAGTGACATCCCTTGCCGGCGAACAGCATTTTTAACAAAACTTGAACAAAAGTCATTGTAAAACCCTCTCTAAAGTGCTGGCAACCATAGAAATTTCTATTGGAGTATCACCTTCAAAGTGATGGGAATGGGTTTAAGAAGATTAGCAGAATATTCGTAAGTGGATTCACTGTTTAAAGAAGGATAGTAGTAGAACGTTTGTAAGTGGAATTCACTGTACCAGACTTACTCCAAATTCTGGCACTGGTGTGTCAAGAAACTTTGCACTCATTGATGTTCCAGCACAGTTGATTAGTACATCAACAGGGCCTTGGGTTTTTTCAGCCTGAAACATTTTGCCATTGTTCAAAGCTTACACAAAATAGAATAATCTGGTTACACATTTTGCATGAATTTGACAACTCTTGTCTTTGACAAAAATAAAGCAATGAATGCTGTCAAAATTAAAAAAGAGACTGAAAAAGGAAAACTTCTACCAATTCTGAAACAACAGATATCATGATAAAAGTTAAGAAATATGGTTTTCTGACGAACAGAAACTTGCAGAAAGCCACCTGCTGCCACTGAACAGAATAAAGAAAAGAAATACACACTGAGCACTGTCACGCTGTACTACGGAATGTATGAATAATGGATTTATTTCTGTAGCAACTGTAGTTGGCCAAAAGCTGTTGCTCTGCACAGTGCCATACAAATTAAAGGAATATACCTCTAATATTAAGCAATGAGCAACTGAGTAAAAACATTACACTTTTTTCTTTTTGAAACTCACTAGTGGCACACATAGAGTAAAAGAAACCCGAAGGTTTACATAAATACCTCTCTCACAGCTTTCTCCACATCTGAGTAATTCTTGGAGATGTCAAGTGAAAGGCAAACAGCCATCTGACCCCCCGCCCCCCCCCCCCAAAAAAAAGGAAAAATATTAAATTCAGAAAGAGTATGAACACTCATAAACTATTAATGATGTATCCTTTTAGCAGTGACAACTTCAAAAAAATAATTTGCAGAAAAGCTTTGACAAAAAGTACTCTGTATTTCTGTTACATAGAGGTCCTACAAATACAATGATTGGGAAGATGGATTTTGGTTTATATAAAGGTTTATACTTTTAGGCAAATTTCTTAAATTAATGACCCCTGCCAAAACACTCCAGGTTTTCAGACTATCACGATGAAATGCAAAAGCGCATGTTTTTAAATGTTTACCGCACAGATGTTTCCTCACATCACCCTTTGTGTGTGTTTGTCCACACTGTGATCTTTCTCTGTCCCTATCCCCCCCACCCCATTTTGGGTTGCATATGACTGAACCAGATTAAATGGTCTCCAATGTAACCAGGACTTCTGTTACCTGTAAAACTATCCTTTAAAAAAGGGAAAAAATGTACCTGGCCACAGCTGCTGGTCATGTGACTTTCCACCTCTGCTTTCGCTTTTTCCAGCTGCAACTGAAAATAAAATTCTGAACTGAACAAATTGTTCTACCCTCCCTTGAAGATTTCTATATCACCCTTTTTATACAACTCTCACAAATTTACATTGGTTTCACTCTTTATCTCTTACACTTTGGTTGTATTCCCCACAGACTGGTCACACTTTCATAGTCATAGTCTTACTCTTTATCTGTCTTACACACTTTGGATGGATGACAGTCCTTATCTGTCCCCTCTAATTTGGTTATTGTACTTCGGCATCCCTCACTCTTGCAGTTGCAATCTTTATCCCTCACATTTATAATGTTACAGTTTTTATATTTCAGTTCATTTTACAATAGTTTCAGGTTTTACATCTCGCTCTTAAATGGTTCCAGTTTTTAATTTTATCTCTTGCACTACAGTTAGTTTAAATCTTTCACACTTACGGTGATAAATGTCTTCTTTCTCAATCTCATGCTGGCTGCAACTGGCAGGCATCCAAAGCTTTAGTATTTAATATTTTAAACAAGTACAACTACCAAAAGCCACTCCTACCAGGTTCAGCAAAACAAACAAAATGCTGAAATTGATAATAACTAGCTTCCTAAATAAAAATGCAGGAGCTAGACAACTTAAATTGTTGGAACATCCCCACATAACATAACCCTAACTAAGCTGGCAACTGCTCTAGTCCTCATCTTTTTAATGATTGGAACAATGGGAGTCTACCTGTTCTAAAGTAATGGAATCTGACAAAATTTTATGAGTTTTCAAAAAGACATTACTTTTTTATGTCACTTTAAATTTGTACGTTCCAAATCAATTATTTCTTGGGATTAAATATTTTCTTACTGACAATTGTGCCAGAGTGATTCTTCTATTTTATGGCAAAAATTCATGATTTATAAGGATAACTTTACCCTTTCTTTTCTCAACAAATAATTTTGCTTACATTAGAAACATAGCAGGTAAATTTCAATTCATTAACTCAAAGATGACAGATGCCACGGAAACCTGCCATCGCATTGGCAGTGCTCAATGCCTGTTGACAGGCTCAACTGACAGATGTGTTATGAATTTTAAAGATTTATTTGCTAATCGTTTAAGGTAAAGAACTCTTACAATTGAAAGCTGAATCATTTCTTCATGAGTTGCTTCCCTCATACTGTGTTTAAACTGACATTGAGACTGGTTTCTGACCACAATTCCAAGCGAGTTAAAAAGGGCTGTGAAGTACGTATCCACACGCTGATGAGGAAAATGACATTGTTTTGCAAATTTACTATGATAAAGTAAAAGACAAGAGTATTTGTACCTGACACAAGAGAGTGATTACGAAGAGAAAAACGAGCGAGCACAGTATCGAACAGACTGTGTATAAGGAATTCTGATTACTTCAACTTCAGTTGTGTTTCCATCAAAGGATTTATTACGGAACAAGGTCCAAGAAACACAGACATGAGTTTTCTTTGTTTATTGATGTTTGCAACCAAGTTTAAATAACGCTTCTATTGTTTTGGGGGATTTTTTATGAATTTTTGAAAAAAAAAGCCCCGTCAGCCAGGACGGCTTGAACTAGAAGTGCTACGGCAGCTAAGTGTTAATGAGCACAAACCTGATTCCTGGCAACCAAAGTGACCCTGGCTCCTCCTTTGGCAGCCTCAATAGCAAGACATTTTCCAATTCCACTTGAACCCCCTGTCACCTGGTTCAGGCACAGATGTAAGGCTAGTCACTAACCTAGGTGAATTACTTTAGTTTAAATACAAGACCACAAGATGAACAAATGATTTTATTCTGACCTTATACTGGTTGAGTAAGGACCACTTATGCCTGCACTTTTATACCAAGCAGGGTGAAGGAAGTGGGAAGTGAGAATACTATGACTTATGTAGTCTACTTCACAGCAAAAAAAATAAATAAATAAATAAATGGATGTTAGAAGTATCCAAATCAGACAACGCCCTACACAATGAAGAAAAAGAATCAAAATAACTCAACTTTGCACACATCAACATTAAATATGCTTTTTTATATATTCTCTCAGTTTTCAAGAAAGGTTTATGGGTATTCCTTGACGAAACTCCTTTCTATCACTTTACCAAGAAGTAAGGTGAATTTCTTCAACTTTGTTTGTTTAATTTTGTTTTGAAATCTGATAGAAAGGTTCACATCATCATCACATGTTCTATGTTCACATACGAAAACAATGAATAATAAAATAATTTCAAAATCTGAGCTTCTCTGTAGTAGCGGGTTACCAAGACATGTAATCCACGGAATCCACATGACACCGCCGTTTTCCTGTTCAGAAAACAGTACACCGCTACAGTAAGAAACGCTAACAGTGACAATGCTATGAACATTGTATTAAACGTAAATAATAATGAGACGTTTGGGCTTTATTCCTCTCAAAGACAGGGTTGTCTCGATTTCGGCGGTGCACTCTGCAGTCTGCAGGAGTGGCATCCCTTATTGCCCTCCCCGATTAGCCAAGCAGCATCCAGTACACTGAATTAGATCTGTATATAGATGTACCGATCTTATTCCTCTTCCTGTTATCTCTTCCTCTGTTCTATCTTTCAACCCAATAAAGTATATTAGTTTTACAAATATTGACAACCACCAGTCCACCACTAAGAACGTCTGGGCTTTCGGAGAATTATGCATGCATGTGACCCTTGAACTTTTGGAGGTGAGCGAACTTCCGGCCTTGCCAGCCGACCACCCACCATGTAAACGCGCAGAACAACTGGAACCAATCAAATGACGAGCTCTATTTACGATGTGTAACAAGCGGAGCCAATCAAATGGTGAGCTATATTTCGAAGGTCTTTGAAGGGGCGGGGGGAAGGGAGGGAGAGGGGGATGTTCCGAGAGGAGGGGGATGAAGGGGAAGGGGTGGGGTTAGGGTGGGGGCTAGGAGTAGGGGATAGGTGGGGGTTGGGGGAGGGGTGGGGTGGGGTATAGGCAGTAAAGATCTTCCAGAAAACTGCAAGGTTTTCAGTGGTGACCCTATGAGATTAGCATATTTTACGTGATTATGTCAGCCCATACTACGAAGAAATCTCGTCGAATCTGTTGCGTACCTCAATGTGCTGTAGCAAGTTACAAGTGCCCAACTTTGTCCTTCCATGGATTTCCCCAAAATGAAAAAAAAATCAAGAAGCTGTGGCTCCTGAAAATTCGCAGGGGAAGCATCCCTTTTTTTTAGATGAGGATCAGCGCTGTCAATACTGGCTTGGAGAGTTATTTGCTTTTCTACGGGATCCCAATGCAGTCATTTTAATCATATTTATTTCCATTGTCATATCCATCTAGTAATCAGAAGTAATGATATAATTTAATATAATATAATTATCTTTTTCTTAAAATTTGGTGAAAACAAACAAGAACCACGTACATCACAGTTTAAGTGATCGCACAATGTGACGGACAATACACGAATAATGCGCACAGATCGTCCCCACCCCCTCGCAGGTGCACCAACAGAAGCAAACACACCCCAGTCCACATATGCCCACATAAATACAATCAGGTACATGCAGTGTGCGCACAGGCGTTTGGACTTGCTACGAGTCACCTATTTAAATTTTTTTTTCGAAATGAGCAATTAAAAGCAGTTGAGATCTGTTATATATAGTACATTGTATAGTCCCTCGCAGTTCAGCCACACCTAAATGAAAATTTTTCACTGCCAAATTCACCTGCCTCGTTTTTACCATAATAACTTCTCGGTCTGTTACGTATACATTTGTATGATCGTCAAAAAACAATTTAAACAGTTTAATTTCATGCAATACAACTTGGTATCATTAACGTTTCTGTACTGCTATTGGTCGACTTATCATGCACGTTAAATATATATTTCTAGGCGAAATATTTGTATCCACGATTACGTTCTTTTTTGCCCAGAACCTCCTCTGCGCGCTTCAACATTTCCATAAGAATGTGGTACACACTGCAGATTTCGGGAGCAATTTTGCAACCTGTTTCGACCATATAGCCAAGTGCCTGGAGCGGAAGTTCTGACACCTGATCCAGATTTGCCGTGCATGTGTTTCGTGCATCTATAATTACGAATTAAAGACCCTCGCCAGGTCGACCATTTTGCCAACTCAACCATTGTATGACTCGACGACAATAGTACACGTGAGTTGACTCGACTACAGACTACATCACGGAGTTGACTGCTGTACAAATTTAAGCCAACAAAGAGGACAGCTCAGTTCCAAAAGTAGTATTGGCATGTTTACATTCATTTAAAAATGTCTTCATTTCATCATTGAGTGCTAAAGCTATATAGTAACCTCTTTGATGCTCGTTTGGCGTGTGATCCATATAGTTTTGCTACAGGTCAAGTTAATAGCCATTGATCGACATAACTAAGCTTATTCCACCTCAGCGTGAAACTGGATTCCTGAGATGTCGGTCAAAGAGGAGGTTACAAGCTCTCCCTTCTCTTTGATCTTACGAAGCATGCTAGCTGCTGTGTCTCGAAGTGTTAGAGCCGTAGTAGGGCGCGTCGTGACCAACGCAGTACAGTAACTCGATCAAACGTGGCCCAAGGAAGCGTCGCATCAACGTACCTTCACATGCATATTGTAAGTGATGGATGCACTGCGCGCTTTTTGCAGAACAAAGCGGGATGCAGGAAATCTTAATAATGACGAAAGTGTGAAATGATTACAATGACAGGCCTGGCGATTGTCAACTGGTCGAGTTGAAAAATGGTCGAACTGACCCTATCCCATACCGTTTAGTCCCTTACATATATATATAGTTATTCTAGGATGCTCGATCGCTGCATGTTGTTTCGTGCATTCGTATAAACTCTCGTATTAAACGGTTAAAATTCAAGAAAAATCTGTGTCGTAGAGACGTATTTATAATAGCCCTGAACTAGAACGGTACGTACGTCTTGTTTAGTGCAATGCATGCTGGCATAGTCAAATGAATGCAACGATGCGGTGGACGAGTCAACTCTCTGCCCATGACGGATCGACTCTCAGTAGGCCAGTCCATTTCACCACTGCATCGTATATGAGCCAAAAAAAGATATTTTCTGAGTAGTTATTCAACAAAGCCAATCACCATGTACATGAGCTCGATGAATTAAAATGTTGGGCCCCCACCACAACTCATTCAACTAGATGTTGGGCCACTACATAAAACACCAGACAACCGTTTTATGAATTCATAATTCATGTAAACTTCAGTATCAATGGAGCAAGTTCTCAATTCCATGAGCGGCCACACTAGTACATGCGCACTCACAAAAGTAAACTCACGAGTCGACTTTATTTGACTATATACTTAGTGGACAAGTTGGCTCTGTGCGGTGGACGCGTCTAATTAGTGCAATGGCTGCGGCTGGTGTGTGCGAATCACCGCAGCGTGGTGGTCGAGTCAAAGTCGACGAATCTTCAGAAACGCATGTAACATGCGAGGTCGATATCGCGGCTACGATTTTAGCTTTCTTGGCTGGCACCTCCCTGGAGGGTATTGTCTTTGTTTCGTAAGGTTGTGAGTGCAAATAGACTGCAGGCTCAATCGATTAGTGGATTACTAATCAATGCCGACAAGTCACAATGGTCTTGTTAAGACAGCAACAGTGCTAACATAATTGCCATGCAGATGGAACTAAAAGTAGAGCAGCAAGTTTTGTCTTCAACCTTTGTGTAATATTATATATATATATTAAAAAGTTCTTGGAATTTATTTTTAAAAAAGCCACAAAAGTAAACTTTTACTGTCAGCCTACGAGCACGACTTCGTATGCCTTGGAAGGGCAAGGTCATCCAAATACGAACTTCCGCTTTGACGTCGGCCGCTAAAAATCATTGTTCGCTGCTGGATTGCAGTGCTGAATTTGATTGAGTATAAAAAATATGTGGATGATACATTGACTCGAATGCAGTTTTTTGATCAATCAATGCTTAATTTAAAATAGGGTGTTTTACAGCTCAGCCACAGGCTATGCTGTATCCGATTTATTCGTCCGACGTCTGGCATCGGGGTCCTGTTGGTATGCGGATGTGTGAGAAATTTTTTTTGTGCCCAATCGTGATTGGTTTTGTTCTCTGACAGAGTTTCTGTGTTCTCAAATTCATCTGATATTTGTTTTCTGCTTTTCGTGAGGGAAAATCCTAACTTATCCTGAGTCCACAAGGCTTAAGTGAGGGTGTAACGCTCATCATTAAATTATGGATGTAATATCGGGAAATACAGTTGCGAACTCGAACATTGCTTCTACTAATGGAACAGATTTGAGTTCTAGTGTTGGTAACACCCTTGAAAAAACTGTCAATGACAAACCCAGTGACTGGCATCAGTCACAAATTTATCCGTCAGGGTTTGCTTTTGGAATGCACTCAACTAGCCAGAGTTACCAGCACAGTCCCAGCACATCCAATGTCTTAAGCTCGGGATACAAGAACTTTACCACAAGGCATAATGACTGGGCAATGCATGCATCGTCGGTTTACAGTGGTATGACACCAGGATCATTCCCTATAATGCAGACTCTTCACCCTGACACTGCAGCAGCTATTCAATCCTCATTTGATCCTGGAGTGCTTGGACTAGTGGCCTGCAGAAAGGGGGATGGCCAGCAGGAACAGATAATATCAAGACCTAACAGTACCAGTCTAACAAGCTCAGCTACTAGTGCCAGCACATGGCATCAGCCTGGTGAAGATAATGGGACAATGGAGAGTCCATCACAATTGCCAGTGCAGAACTTGATCACTACCAAAATAGGCAATAAAGGTGGCATTCATAAGTGCAAGAGCTGTGGAGAAGTGTTTGATAAAAGAGATGGCTTGCGTGCTCACCGAAGGGCAGAGCATGCAGCAGGATCTCACAAATGCACAGAATGTGGGAAAACATTTTCACATAGATCACATTTACAACAGCATGTTCGTATTCATACGGGAGAAAAGTTATACAAGTGCCAAGTTTGTCACAAGGAATTCATTCATAGTGGAAGTCTGTCAAATCATATGAAGAGTCACGCAGCAGAAAGCAGTGGGTCCTCTGCAGTTCAGCAGCGTACCAGTGGAGATCTGATACAGGTGGAGGCAGAAACTGATCAGAAAGAAAAAATGGATGCAGGCACCAGCAGTGATACCTTTGAACATACGGAAATCAAGAGGATGCCATTTCTGTGTCACTGTGGGAAGAAGTTTGCGTGTTTTGCAAAACTGAAGTTGCATGAAAGAACACACACTGGTGAAAAACCATACAAATGCCACATTTGTGACAGAGCATTTGCAGAAAAGGGAAACCTTGAAAAACATAGGCGGACACATACTCGTGAGACCCCATATTTGTGCCGAGAATGTGGAGAAACATTCTGTCATTCTTATCAACTGAAACGTCACAAAATGAAACACTTGGGGGATGTGAAGCCATTTGTTTGCACACAGTGTGGGCGAGGCTTCATACAAGAAGCTAAGCTAGTGCTGCATACTCGTATACATACTGGTGAGAAGCCTTACGTATGCTCTGTTTGTGACAAACGCTTTGCAGAAAAAGGCAATCTGCGTCAGCATGAGCGCACACACTCCAGCGATAAACCTTACAGTTGTGACCATTGCAGCAAAAGTTTTGCCCATGCCACAGGACTGAGAACACATAAAAAGAGACATAACTTGCCTTTATCATTACAAATAAAATCAAAAACAAATCCACTTATAACAGGACCCAACAAAAAAACGTATGTTGATACAGCAGTGCAGACCTTTACTGTTCTTGGACCGACGGTAGAAAGATATGGTCCATATGGTGAACCATACATTGATAGACCACCAACATATGCATATGACAAACCCCACGTTCTGCAGCGCCAGGATCCTACGTCAGTTGATCCCAGGTATGCTTTCGTTCACCACGAGGCAATGACTTCTGTAGGCTTTGATTCCAGACCACCACCAGTTCAAGATTCTAGTGCCTCTACACACCCTAGCCCAAGAGCTTCTCTAAATCATGATAGAATTGGCAGTAAATCTGGTCAGATCAGACATTCAACTGATGCAGAGAATATTTCCCACAAAGTGGCTCCCAGTGTCTCCTCAGGTAATATTGATAACCGAGGCATAGATATGCATGCAGTAGACAGAGGAGCTGTTAACATGCGAGCCATGGATATGCGAGCTGTAGATGTGCGTAGTTCTAGTGCACTTGTGCACACTGCAGTTTCAGCAGGCAGAGAGGTTATTTCACGAAGTGGCTATCTTGGTGACATCATGACCAACAGTGGCATAGAGCTTAGAAATGTTCTTGCTGCTGCACAGGAGACAATGAGTGGTCGTGGTGGTGGTAACTTGCGTCTTCCTGCAAGTTTTGTTCCAGATATGATGTCTCTTGGAGCAATGGATGCTCGACTATCTCATGGTAATGTGCCAGTCAGTGGTGTAGAGTTAAGATGTGCTTTGGGCCAGGATATTGCATCACCAGGGGTTGATTCTGTGTCTTTTAGTCCTTGAATTCTCAGTGTGTGCTGTGTGTTTGTGAGATACATTACATGTTCATGTGTAAAATTTTACCAACAAGAACATCTAAGACACAAGGGGAAGCAGATGCAATAGAAAATGCAGAATTCTTGCTGCCCTTTTCCTTATCTGTGTTTTGACTTTTTGAGAAAGATTTTCTTTTTTAACACTTTAGTCGATTTTTATATAGTTATCAAATGATAGCTATATTTTAAAAATGAAAAAAGAAAATGCAGAATTTAGTTATATTCAGAATAAAATATAAATGTTATGAAATATGCCACAAAAATCTAATTGCCCATACCATTTTAAAGAGCTCCTGAATCAGGGGACAGTTGCATTGGTATGCACAGTTTACCTCCAGTCACAATGGATGTACTGTTGTGGTACAAAGGGGATCTTTTGTGTCAGATATCATTACTTCTTTCAGCCATAATTGCTTTTTAATGTAAGCATTTATTTATGGTATGCAGCTTGCACATGCACACAAATGTAAATGTGGATATCCATGCATTTATTTTTAATGACAGATTTGTGAAATTAGCATGTCATGCTAAACAGAAAGTTGTACCATAGAATCCATTCACATTTATACCTATGAATGAGAATATAGCGTTTAGCTTATGAATCTGTATAATAGGTACCAGTTGCTAAATAGATTTATGGTGACTGTCCAGTGTCTTGGGGAACATTTTCAGGAGATTCTGGGTTTTAGTTGCTTAATCACATCCTGTTGCAAACGAGGGGCATATCAGGGTGTTGTTGCTTGAGACAACATGCTATCACACTGGAAGTGCTGTCACAACACAGGCTTAAGTCCTATCTAGTCACATTAATATACTGACACCGTGCCAACCAGTCCTAGTACTGTTCCTTATAGTGCCAGGTATCTGGCAGGGCAGCTACTAGATTGCCCATTGTTAAGTCTTAGTTATGACTTGGATAGGGTTCGAACCACTGACTTCCTGCCTCGGAAGTGGACGCTTTAACTGTTACAATGTTAGACCACAATGGTCTATTTTCAGGAGAAGGGTTTGGATTCTAGATAAATAAGTGATTAATAATAATTGATAAATATAACATTTGCAAAACAAATTAAAATTTGCAGACTTCTGCTTTACTAATCTCTTTCCCATCCACACTCTCTGTCTCTCTGTCTCTCACACACATACACACATGCTATCCTGGATCATACAATGATTATTAAATGGTCAGTGGATTTATTTATCATAATGGTAAGTGCTTTTGTATTTAAAGGGAACAGAAATCACACCAATTCAAATTCCTGTGACGTATGCAAACTGCATGTTCAGAACTACATAGGTGGGTAATTTTCTTCAAGTGCAGGATTTGTTTTGTTTTGTTTTTTTGGATGTTAACCGTTGTTGCATTTTAGTCTGAGATGGTGTAATGGACACAAATGTATCTAAAGCTTACCCAGGTTTTTATTCATGCTAGTATTGACTGTTAATTTTTTCTAGATCTTTACTACTCAATTTCTGTCCACTGTTTAAAAATTGACATCTGGACTATTTGCAATCAAATCTATTTTAATGGGGTTGCGTACTTTTTCGACTTCCATTTGATGGTAAAACACAGTCTCAGTCTGAATCTGTTTTTCCAATAGATATGAAATTAACATACCATATGTTGATTTACATTAAATATTAGTTATTGCCTCATAAACAAGAACATGCTGAATTACACTCATCAAAGTAATGATCGAAATAGAAATTTTGATTTTTTGTTGTGATGAGTTTTACTTTTCCCAGTGTCATGGACAGTCACATAGGCACAAATATAAATGAGGGCGACATACATTCAGTGACTTACACAATGCTACGTGAAACTGTATCAAATACAGCCTATAGAATGTAGCTGTTTGTTAAAATATCCCAGACTCTCAGAGTCCTCTCCATTATAAAATCTTTGTATATTTGATTCATATTACCTAAAACTGATTTCAAAATGTGCTGTGTGCTTTTATTTGCCTTGTCAGATAATATTTATGTTGTCAGTTGAAAGAGAATCTTGTTGAATGGTTTGAGTTTCTAAATGCTAGATCAGTAGTTTTTGCACAATGTAAAGACTTTGTCTTTCCTTTCCATAGAAAATCATTACTATCATATCATGTCGTTTAGCACCCATATGTGTAGGATCTGAAAATCATTATCATTATAGATTGCTTCTGTCTTTGATTATTTTCAAAAAATTACATTTATGTTTAGACAATGCTGTAACTACCCAGTAAAGTGTTGTAAATAACTACTTTTTACTGTGGCTTTATGTGTATTAAAACAAAACTGAGTACAGTACTGTCTTTTTCTGGTAGCTTTAAATTTTTTACATTTTAGCCAGAAGACAACTCATGAGCTAGATATATCTTCTGTGGAAACTGATGTCACTTTCAACTGGTGAAAGATTGATGCACTTGTGTGGCATGTTTAAGCTTTATTTTAATTTTAAAAATTACTGGGAAGAAATGTGACAGAACATTGAATATTGTAAGTTTTTAAGTTGTTTTACTGAGAGTTCACCTGTGCTGAATGATGATTTGAGAGCAGTCCTTTGTTACTTTCGGTAATAATATGAGAGTATATTTAAATGTCTTTCTTTGATTTCATGTATCCATTTACTGATTCAGAAAGAAATCTTTAGTCGCTTTTTTGATGGTGATTAATAGGATCAAGAACAGAAACAAGAAAAACCTGCTTGAAATGTTGTCTGACCAATTTGGTATGAGTCCAGTTAGAGCTGATTTTCATGCTTCCAAGTTTTAGTGGGTTTCAAAGCGAAGCTTTGATTGAAGGCACTAGCATTTACATGTGGCACAAGATGGTCACCTTGAGGCCATGGCTGAGATCATTTGACCTTTTGCCCTGATGTTCGTGGTAGTGAGCAAAAAAGGACTGGCAAGGTTTCAAAGTTTTGAAAAATAGAAAGCCACCGTATCCACCCAAAACCTTAAGCAGGACTGACTCTGAGCTGGTTCAAAGCTTAAAAAACATTTCAATAGTTTCAAGGTACCAATTCTGAAGCATGTAAATAGGCCCTTAGAAAGTCTTAAAACTTACAGCATGTGTGGTTCTTAAAAGTAACAAACAGCATTGATTAAACATCTAAAGATAGCAAACTGACACAATCAAACACAATCAGTTCATGTATTAACATTGAAAAAGAGAAGATCTTGTAAGATATTTTAAAGCTGCTAGCTGCTGTAGCAACTAAGGGAGAGGTGATATGGAATCCTATCTTAATTGTTGATGTGCCGGGATTTTATTATAAGAAAATGTTGCAAAAGAAGCATTTCAATTTCAGTTTCTTCTAAAATTGACAAGCTTTTTCTTTTTAATAGAAGATTAGATAAAAGGGTTGAGGGCAGCTGACATAATTATCTGCAATTGCAAAATGTAACTTTTAGTCAGCAGCAATAGTAGTAAAAATCATCTAGTTTTCATGTTCGATGGGCGTAGGGTTGTGGCAAAAAAGAAACTATAACTGTGCTAAAACTGCTATTGGAAGTGACCATAACGTGGTGATAATGACCTTTCATCTCCACCTGATAAAAGGTCAATCTAAAAATTACCAGATGAATGACCTCGACTCAAAGATCAACAAATAGCACAATAGTTTTAAACTATGATAGGTGAAAATTTACACCACTGACCATCCTTGGTGCTGACAACAGTATGGATGTGGACATGCTGATCACCACCTTCAACACAGCAGTAACCGAAACTGTCGGTGAGATCCTGGGCAAACACTGTCCAGTCTACAGCCCTGGATCACAGCTCAGCTGATATCCTTGTTCTGTGTGAATAATAAAAAGAACAGGAAAACAAGGATGTAGAAGGTGCAACAAAATACAAAGAAGCCAGGAGGAAGATCAAATGAGCTGTGAGAAAAGCAAAGGAAGAATGGATAGAAGAGCAGTGCAGCAAAATCAAAAACAATTTGAAGAGGAATAATACAAAAAATCCATATCAAACAGTGAAGAACCTGACAAGCACAAAACATGGCCAGTCTCAACCATCCAGAACAAATGAGGAAAATGTCTTGCTTAAAATAGGTGATCCTCAATAGATGGACAGAGTACTGCACAGATGTACAACCACAGAGTCACAGGAGATCTAGGTGTACTTAAAGTTCTAGAACCAAGCAATCAGGATGATTACAGCATGCTTTGTGAGGAAGTGGACACCAAAAGAATCTCTAAGAAACTTTTGACAGATTGTAGCATGCAGCATTGTGGGAAACTATGGATATGTACAACATCAACACCAAGCTGATCACTGTCATAGAACAACTCTGCAACAAAGCCACCAGTGGAGTACTCTTTAACAGAAGTACAGAGAAGACCTACTGACCACTGTGAAAAAGCATAAACTGAAAGGGTGCTGCCACATCTTAAGATCGTCATGACTCGCAAAAACCATTCTGCCATGTGCAGTACAAGGAGAAAGAAAAAGAGGCAGACAGAGGAAGCGATAGGAAAACAACATCCAAGACTGGACTGATTTAGTTTTTGAGAGTAATGGAGGAAGGAGTTCCCAAGTTGTCAGTTGAGAAACTAAACTAAACTGTTGAATTACAAGTATGTAATGATCACTGAAATGAAGAACCTGGAAATTTTCTCTATAGTTTAAAAATGCAATTTAAAATATTTAAATTTGAGGAACCATATATTCATTACTGGATTACTCCAAAGAATTTACAAAACACCTTATCAAAAATACATTTTTTTGAAAATCCTAGTGAAATAAGAATATGCATTATGGTGAACCATTAATTTAAACAAAGCAATTGTGCATTTGGTTACCTCCCTTGTTCTTTAATTAACATCTTTAGTTATGCTTTAAACATTCAATTCAGATTGCGTATGTGCAGTTTCCAGGTAGAGTACATGTTGAGAGAGAGAGAGTGTGTGTGTCAGAGAGAGAGAGAGAGCTGGTAGTTTTCAGCTCACTTCCACAAATTTAACAGCCAGAACCTTCTGAAGTTAAATGATTGGTCATCTTCTACATCCTCTGTCATCTGAAGAATTGCTACAGTCTTTGCAACCATGCAACTATGTGCATTTAACTGTATTGTTCTGCAGAAGCAAACCATTTAGACACTGGCTGCTTTTGCAGCTACATTTGATAACAGTGTAACACGAAGCAATGCAGGCTGCAAGATCCACTGGCACTGTATTTCTCCATTCTGAGAAGCCCAGTGATGATTAAGCAGATAAATGCTGTGGTAAGCATCTCTGGTAAACATCTCTGATAAATGACAGCTTAATACACTGTCCTGGCAGCACGGAGACAAACACCATCTTTTTTGGGTGGAATCTGGTGACCAGTCCCGTTTAAAATTCAAGTAACCCATAATATGTCAGTTTCTGTGTGGCATCCATGCAGCAAGTACACACATCTCCACAATTCCCTTGGAAGTGCCTTTGGTAGTTTTGTTTCATCTTGAAGTTGTGCAAAATATTTAACAGATTCTTCAGTTGTAAATAAGAACTGAAGCACTGTATTCCCTTTGCCTCTGAAAGAACTTGCAGTATCACAGCCCATGAAGCAGTGCAATCCATGGAAGGCTCAACAGATCCCAGAGTCTATACACAATCTTCAGTTTGGTAATGTTTTAGACCTGTGTGCTCCTGGCTCATTTTAGAATGAAGAGTTTTGCACTGACTGGATGGCCACCTGGAGCAGCGAGTACTTCTGTATCTGGAGTGTATATGTCGGCTTGAGGATGAAACAGGGGTTAGTTTCTTGATGGTCACAAGCAAGAGGATCTGCATCACTTCAGATACGGTGGCACACAAATTTCCAAAATACAGGTGCTTCCCCTGCAAAATTGAATGCATACACTCTTGTTTCTGACCAAAGGAAGAATAATACATTTTTCTATGGGACTTTCTGCTCTTTGCAAGTCAGATGAAATACCTGCACTCTAGCTGTAGTTCACCAAACACAGGCTGAACTATTTAAGGATTGACTCAAGTAACAATGCTCATCATTGCTTAACTATGGCCATGGATGCCAGTGCTCAGACTTGAGCTGCTGATCCCCAGCTTAAGTGAGGCATTTAAAAAAAATTCTCTCTGGTGTTCTATTCCTCGTTTGTTTCTTTTGGAATCTGCTGCATCTTGAGTGTGGGCTAGTAAAAGGACAAGTATAGTCATGTAGCATCTGGAAATGAGTATCATTCACCAGAATGAGAGGTTTTACCTATTGATGTTAAAAGCGAGACACAGAAACCACCAGAATAACTTTCGAAAATGACCTCATAACATCAATAATGTGCTGGTTGCATGTATTGAAACACAATGAGAGTCGACCGTTTTTCAACTAAAGTGTTTGAGTACATCATGCACAGCATTTTTTTTTTTTTTGTCAGTAAAGTCTTACCAAATGGCTGTTAACTTTTGTTTGGTCATATATGATTTTATGTGATTTTGAAAAAAAAACCCAGTGATGTCCACAAACTTTGTTCACCATATCATATAACTTAAAAATTTCAGAATAATAAAACTGTCCTTACCTGAATGATTCAATATATTTAAAATAAAAAATTTGTATCGGTACAAGGTGTGTCATTTGAAGAAAACAAGTGCCAAAAAAGCATTGATAGGACAACTGGTCCCCCCTAGTAGTTTAAACAAGATTTTGGATCATGTGTCATTAATACTATGAATAATACTATGAAATCATATGTTGATCAACAGAGTTAGGTTCACGATTTTTCATATCTTCTTAACATAAAATCTCTAAGTTTCTGATTATCTGTTGTTATTTCAGGGTAGAATTAAAAAAAATTGTGTTCACTTTGAGTATAGCAATGGTTATCAATAACTGCAGTCAGCACATCTATGGTTTTATTAAAAATTTTCTTGGAGAGTTTCCTTCATTCCTTACTAAGCTGTTTCCCTACTCCCTGTCTTATCCTTTCTCCCATTTCCTGTTAGCTTTTTCATTTTTTATGGGCCATCCTTCCTACCCCAAGTTATTAAATGGGTCTCCGTTTCCTGCTCCTGCTACAACTTCTCTCCAGCTTCCCTCCCAAAGAAACCCCCTAAAAACTACCACCACCACCAACAGAATCTTAGTAAATACAAACTTTAAGTGACAGTTTATTATTGTGATGCTCTTGTTCTGTGCTGATTATGAAGGACTGCACCATTTACAGTTTATAAAAAGGAATATTTTTATAGGATGGTTCACGTTCTGTTATATAACAGTCACTTTGATGCCATCAATATTGTGTTTAAGCGGGCCAATGCATTCATGTCTGTGGGATTGTTGGGAGGATGCATAAGTTCATTTAATTTAGTTATTATCATTTTTTAGGAATAAGCATGATGCCAAAAAGTAATTTCAAGTGTAAAATACCTGTAGCGCTGCAAGGCTGTTACGATTTCCAGTGCTTAAATGATGTGAATTGTTCAACCCAAATTGATAAATCATACTGTCTATAAATTAAAGCCAACAACTGCAGTCAGTGCCCCAAAACAGAAGCATGGCTATTTGTTTTCCACTCATAATGACAAATTACTCATTGTTTTGTCAAACTTGTACTTGGCATCATGCACAAACCAAACAGGTAGACAATGTAAAAATGATTACCTGTTGTATTTTTGGAACTTTCTATTTTGTATATATTTCAGACAAAATTGCTTTATGAGAGTCAATGCAAAAATTTAGAAATTTAACTGAAAATGTTTTTATTGCCAATTTTAATTGTCAGTGTCCACCAACAGTTTAAGAAACTTGTTTGTTAATAGTACTTCACAGAGTGCTTAACATAGTCATTATATTTATTTCAGCTTTGGTTATCTTTAGAATGTCTTTTCACACATATTTACAGTTTACTAGTCAAAAAATGTAGGGAAACACTGTGTTTCTGTATGAGAAATACTTAGAACAGTTAAGAACAGCTGACATCTTGGTGAAGGATTGGTATTAAAAAAATACTTGTGTAATTGATCAAAGTTGTGAACTTGCTCATAATTAGAAATTTTGTTTTCAAGATAATAGAATTCACCAACTGAAGTCTCTAAAATAAACTTCAATGCTCAAGATTGAGTAAATTCTGAGTGTTTATCTAGATTTTCACAAATGAAACCATCTACCTGTATAGGAAAATATCTAATGCCACATGGCATACCTGTCAACCCCCAGTGTTTTGCTCATGTCTGGTTGGTGGGTTGGTTGTTTTTTTCATTAACGTCCAGTTGCAAATGAGGTGCATATCAGTAGTGTTACTTAACATTGGTGCTACCGCTTGAGATTGTTGCCTTCAGTCCCATCTAGTCACATGCAGACACTGGGCCAACCAGTCTTAGTACTGTTCCCTTTAGTGCCAGGCATCTGGCAGGACAGATTCTACATAGCCAGATTTTTAGGTTTGCCTCGGAAGATCACAGCTTACCTGTTGAACCACAGAGGCAGTCCTCTTTTGTCCAAGCTTCCTTGCCTTTAGTAATGGGACCATTCCCTTACGAAATGCTGATGTGCTCATGTTATACAACACGAAAAACAGTCGAAACTGGCCTATAATAGAAACAATCTGTTTATTGTTTTTAAAAAAGTAAAACGAAAAGAAAGACTAGCAACACATAAACAACATTAAACATAAAAACCCAATGATCATGAATGGATGTTGACCATATGCATCATTGTATCTAATGTAATACAAAAAAATCATCCACAAATATCACAAACTCAGCAAGTAAGCATGTGCATTTCAGTGCGGGTAACTTTTGAAACACTGAATAATGTTGTATAAATTATTAGAAATAACTGTGTACCTTTGATTTTTTGATGAAAAAAATTGTCCTGTATGATTTGCTTTTGGACCAACCAAAACAGGCATATGGATGTAGCTGACAAAATATGCAATTTTACAGTATGGTGATTGGTAATGTCAAAACTATATGGGTTGAGAGGTATGACAGCAACATTACTGTCAGCTTCTTATTATTTACACAAGTCTTGAGATGATCGAAAGTCTACAAACATCATCTTTTAAAGGTGAAACCAAAGCATCATAGAAACATTTTAGAGAAGATATACATTCTTGAATGAAACATTACAGAACAGAAACTGTCATTTTAACTGAAACCTATTTCCATAAGACTTATTTTACGACAATAATATTTTTCTTTTATGCTCCTGATTATTAAGAAAATTAAGGGAAAAATAACTGTTAAGTACATTGTGGTTGTTTAACCATGCTTATGTAGTTTATCATGTGTGTTATCATCAGTCATCATTTCAGTTACTACTGTAAAGCCATGCTTTTAAATCTCATGGGGCTGTATGCTAACACACCTGTGTCAGGTAGAGAAATGTGTACAGGGTTTCTTCTGGTTATAAATTTTACATACCCAGATATCTCAGAATTTAGCACACTCTTAAATAGAGCACCTCCAATGGCGTATGAAATTGTTTTAACCATTATCCTTAACAAGTTTTTAAAGATTTCCATATTTGGGATAAACAGCAGTCTTTATTAGTTGATCCTGTCCTTGTGTGTGTGTGGCTGTGTGTGCATGGGTGTGAGCGTATGCATACGCAGTTTATAAATAGGAACTTAAACTGTTGGCTTTTGAATATGTTATGTGCACTCTAATGCTGTGTCCAGCTTCACATTCAATTTGGGAAATACTTCAGCTATGTATATACACATCAGGTAATAGTGCATATCAGTAGACATAAGAAAATTAGTTGTCAAAAAATTCTTTCCAAGGTATGTATTAAATGGTTCATGTACCCCTACTGATGCTTTTAGTGATGTCTAAGTTTTCATTAAAAATTTCACCCGATTTGTCTGTATGCTGTTATTTATGAGGAATTACAGTTTGGGGTTTTCATAAGATCACCCAATCATATAGGTTTGCCCATGTTTTTGTAAGCTTATTAGTTCACAGTTTTAATTCCACATATCACTGCTTCTATCTCGGAAAATCACCTGCAAAATTAAAATTACCTGAAAACACTGTTACCCAGATACCAAACTGGAGAAAATAATTCAACAGACGACAAAATCGAATGACTGTTCATCTTCCATGAGAGGGCAGAAAAATTGTATCATCACTTTTTCAATTATACATATTTATATTACATACACGTGATAGAACGGTTAGAACATCAGCTGACTAGAGATATGGGATTATTTTTACTTGTGTGTGTTGTTATAAGGCTGTAAGATCAAGAATGGAACACGTCGTAACTGGGAACTATTTCAACACAACCTAGCTGTTTCTAGTGAGTCCTCCGATTTCTAAGTGGGGCATACTGTACAACGAAATAATTAATGGGTACGCTGGTTTTCTACCTCGATTTGCACAAACCATGCATACAACAGCACAGATTAGCAAAAGACAGTGTACACATGTAAATGATGTCAGTGTGCATAAGGGGTAACACCACACACACACACGCATTCTTCGCGACGCCAGTTGCACACCCCTTTCTACACGCGCATAGGCACGCTGACGGTCATCCAAAAATAAATGGAACCTCGATCTCTGCTTCGCCCATTCCGGTCACTCGTGCTCATCATGCTTGTGCAACATTGGAAGTGTAACAACGATTCACGTTACGAAACACTAAGAATATATGAGAAATGTCTTCTTCATACTTTACAGACACAGACCTTACATATATATGTAAGGTCTGTACTGCAGATGCCAGGAATCAGAAAAGTATAAAATATGGATTCATCTTTGTGGCACGAAGTATTTGGATCCCGAAACCCGATCACAAAATATGAAAACATTGCGGTAGAGGCAGTGAGTGGGTCAACAGAAACAAATCCCAATCCATTTTCACCAAATTTTATGAAAAGAAATATAAGATTAAGTAAATAACTTTATTTTTTGTATTTTCACGGATGAAGGTGAAGTAATAATTGATTCTATTATAAGTATTAAAATACACAACCCCAACAAAGTACTGGCACCGCTAGACACAACCGTATGCTGACGTATGCAATCAAGGGAGCCTATCGTACCCATACACGTAGCAAAGAGAGAGTCGAAAGTAAGGAACGTGGCAGATCTTCCAGCAGATCTTCTTGTTTGTTATTAAAATACACAACAGTTTTTAAACTGGAGTTGTCTTCTGTACCTTCGTGCGAATCGGTTGTTAAACTGATGCTCTGTATGGATAATTTTAACGGTTGCTTGGGTGCTTTTTGCTTTACGCCGCGAGACGCTCCAGGCAGCGCCCAGATGCTACTGTACCAATAACGTCTATTTTTAGATATCTAAGCTGTACTAGTTCTCCACTGCTTCTGTATCGTGTACTAGAGCGCAGGCGTCGCGCAAGCGCCTCGGTCGTCCGACTTCGGTAACGTCTTTTGGTAACGGAATAAATTTGTGTCTTTGTATTGGTACGGGTTGCGCCAAAGCTGCACGAAAGTGTACCCTACATCGATAGTAGCTTCAGTAGCTGTTGGCGAGCGTGCGCTGGGAACAGAAATATATACACCTCTATTCACTGGGCTACGCAAGGCTGGCGAAATAATAGAACCACTATGGCGGAGCTAGCACAGATTGGAGACCACTGTAGCGTGGAATCATGTAGACAGCTTGGTAAGGCATCAGCTAAGACGTCACAATGAGAATTCAAGCGTACTACTTGCGCGCTTAGCCATTACGCATAACTGCAGGTCGGCGATATTGATCGTGGTATAATATAGCATTGGTACGTTCATCGGGGATCAATAAAGAGACATCACTTAGCTGGCAATGAGCTGGCCAAGCCTCAGCTACTGGAAATTTCCGAATTTCATCGTGAATGTGACATTCATTGTGACTGTTATTGTTATGAAGGATGTTTAGTTTTATCAAAAGTAAATGAGGAATTACAGAATCTGACTGAAGTATAGCGGCTACAGTTGTACTAACCACGCCATAAATATCCTACTGCACAGTTCACTGACCTTGCAGTTCACTATTTTTTCATTCGGAATTATTAAAACAAAGTTAACTTATAGTACTGTTAGTATCAATATTGAATAATTTTTATAAAGTTTTGTAACTTAAACTTGCATTACATTAAAAATCTTCCATGTTTGGGGATTAAGAAAAAAGTTAATATGTAAATGAATTAGTGTTTCATGCAGAACTTTCTGCAGAAAACTATGCTGATTAAAAGAAAGCTCATATCATGCATATGCCAAGTACAGTATCTGTATAATTATCAGTACACACATTCTGAGTTTATTTGGACAGATTTCCTGCCATTGCAGTGTGATGGATGTGGTTCCTTTTTCTGGTATGTAGCATAATGACCAAATGTTTGCTATTAATCATAAGTTTGTAAGTTGGAGTTTAATTGGGAGATCTTTTGGTAGATCAGGAGAAAAGGCTGTAAATTGTAATATGTTAGTATGTGGGATCTGATAAAGTAGGGGTAGGTAAGTTTCCCAGGTGATCGTTCACGATATTGGGTACAACTGTAAAAATTGAAGGGTAGACCCAGTTTGTGATCTTTTGTTTCATCTGTATGAAACAGCTTTTCATGCTGTATATATTTTGTGGTTGTCAATAAAGTTGTTTTTAAAACAAAATCTATTTTGTAAGAGAGGACAATGCACTCTTTGAAGGAGAAAAAATAATTGTTGAACTTTGAGGTAAAAATGGCGCCAAAACACAGGACAGTGCTCTATTGCCCATGCTTGAATTTTCTGCTTACAAAGTCAAACAAAATGCTTTCAACAGCATATAAACTAATAGTACACAGATCCATGTTAATGTCAGACACATGATGTTAGCACAAAAGAATCTTGTACTACACCTTCACAGTAATGTAAAAAATGCAGTTTTATTTGTGATAGACTGGTGTCCATGAAAGTGATCAAAAACGAAAAATCCTGCACGATACACTTCTCCATATTAAGAGTGACTCGAGCGTTAACAGAGGAAATTGTTGTCTACCACAAGGGAAGAAATTTATTCCTTGAAAATCACAATTTTTGTGTATTTTGCATAACAGCTACTGATAGCACAGCCATAGATTCGTGTTGGCTGTAACCAATGTTGTATGGAAGATTCTCTTCCTCTTTGTACCATACTGATGCAGAAAGACAAAAACACAATAGTGTATTTTATTTTTAATATATTGTAGCACCATAATAGGACCAAGAATTTGTTAGATATACGCTGTATCTCTGAAAAGTGGGGTATGCTTCTTCTTCATTCCATGCCAATATGTTACTGGAGTCATGGATATGGTGGGCATAATTACACTGTATTAGCTTGAGATCCAGTAATCTTTTCGAGCTCCAGACCCTAATAAATTTTTAGATTTTTGGGAGGGGAACCCAGGTACTCAAGACATTGAAATATTAAAAACAGTATAGTGTTGCTTGTCTGTGCAGGTGGGTGTGCAAGGAAAGTATGTTGTTCACGGTTCAATGTATCTAATTCTTACAATTTTCTACTGGGACAGTACAAACTCTATTGCAGAAGCTAGGTTAAATGTTTTCACACAGTGAGTTTTTACCAACATTAGAACACAGAGCATGGTAACTTATTTTTTAAAAGAATAAGTTTGTAATTGAAATTGATAGCTTTGGAGACGTAAGTTATAATTTCCACTGAGCCATAACACATGTTCAAGCTCATTCAATAAACTAAAATCTTGTTTTTGAAAGATATCTGGCCTAGGTGCTTAAACTGCAGTATGTTGGTGAATATCTTGTATTTTCTATGTGTTGTAGCTATAGGGTGGAAATGATATAACAATATAAACTATATTTTCGTTGCTTCGGTGGTCAATATCACAAAAGCGAATGATCTTTCAAAAAAATTGGTGGTCATTTTGAACACAGTTGTGAGTACATTTGCCAAAAATGTCCTTTTCATTGGGATTCTTTACAAAAATTTCTGGGTACCTCTGTCCCCAAACCTGTTCCCAGTACTGTGAACAGTCACCCAGAATTATCCAACCTGGAAAGCTTAACAGGTCCCTCCTTGGGCAGATGCAGGAGCCATTCTGTCAAGTGAAGTCTTGCACGCACATGCACACGTGCATAAACACATGCACAGGCATGTGCCCATTTAATTTTTTTTGGTGGGAGTGGGCTGATGGAGAACAGTAAGAATCAAGAGAATCTACCAACCTACCAACCCCAGTTGTTTTGGCCATGTAACATTAACCACCAACACTTTTTTGGTTTGGCCTAAATATCAACTCACAAAATGTATAATACACATTTTAGACTTCTGAGTTTTTCACATAGTTGAATATAAAATCTATTAGTAGTATTAAAGGGCTAACAAGCTCTGATATCCTTTTGAGCCCTCATGCAGAAAGTAAGGCACATGAAGCAATTAAAATATCTAAATATTTTGTTTAATCTCTCCAAATATGTAACATCCGTGGTTGCAATGCAGATGCCATTTTGTGCAAGGGCCTGCCAAAACCTGTATGCTGTCTGTTTTCCATGTGTTCCAACATGGAAGCAAGAAAGCAAGGAAGCAAGAACAAAGGTGTTTTATAATAATCAGTCCAGATGATTAAATTTTAGAAACCAGTTCTTTTATGTTGGGGCCAAATAACTGGAGAACGAGAAGAATAAAAACTATAAAGGTAAATAGAATTGCAAAAGCCACTATGATTACAAAAGATAAAATGCATGATGAATATAGAAACAATGAAGTTTTGAGAGATACTATGCATGTGCACAGAAGGCATCCTAAAGATTTTATTTATTAGTATATTTATAGTAAGTACATATTCATGTGGCTGTGATGTGTCTGTGATTTATTTCCTTTGTAATAACATTGTAAATTAAATACACTAAGAAATAAAGCACACACCATAGCTTTCCATATCTGCATTGGTTAATTTCATCTTATTCTTTGAAACCATATATACATTCAATGATACATGTATACTTTTCTGACGCTATAACCTCGTTAGTGGGTTTTTTTTCCTACTAACTTTTGAAAAGCCGTTTATGAATGATTTTGTAAAATACTTTTATTTAGCTGTGTAATGCAGTTTAGTTTTTATTTTAAAGTGTTATATTCTTTCATCCCATTTACTGATGCAGCTTAGTTTTCATTTTAAAATGTTGAATTCTTTCATCTCATTTACTGAGAAAGTTTTGATCACGAGCTTTCTTGTGTCCAATGAAAAAAAAATCAAGACAGTTGTAATGGTTGTTAACATTTACTAAACTATAAGTTCTAAAGCAGGTGTGAACATATGTAGACAGTGAGTAGGGTTTAGGAGAGCAGCTGTAGACAGGATCCTAAAAAGTTAAACTGCTTAAAATTGTAAGGCTGTACTCACTTGATTGCTTTCGTTACAATAATATCTACATAATTTTGTTCACAGCAATTGACTACATAGGACTAGGACACCAAGATCCCTATTTGTGACTTTGACATGCATCTCCTGTACAATGAAGTGGTAACTGCATGTCTTGCATGATACAAACTAAGAGTACTTTTAGTACAGACTAAACATAAACCTGAAAAAATAAAAATGTTAAATTTTGGTAATGTTGTATAAGTATATCGGACAAATAATAAAAATAGGATATGTCCTGAGTTGATCATGCATATGCAGCATTTGCAAGGAAATGATTGTTTTAGAAATGAAACAATGGATGTTATTTTAAGTTGAAGTAAGTTCTGAAAGTAACTACATTGGTAGTTATATAAAACTGAAATGTTACTAAACAACACATCAAAAATCATGACAGTGGAGATTTTGGATGACTGCTGATCTATCCTCCCTCTCTGCTCCTCCTCCCCTACCCACCCCAAACACACACACATCAATATATATATATATATATAGTGCATAGTATAGTGCAAAAAGTGAAATTAAATATGCTTTCTTATAAATACACTAGATAACATGGGGGAACTTTTTTATCTCAATGTCCTGGAAAATGTCAATTACAAGAGGCCGACCTAAGCTTGGTTGACTTTATGCTAACCCCACTGAATCCTTTGATTGAAATATCATATGGGCCTGCCTGGGTTTCTGTAACTATCCTGCATTTTTGAGAGAAAACAGCAACAATCATGCTGTTCAACATTGCACCACACAGACAGCATATAGACGTTCAACTTGCACAAAATGGTGGATGAGCCATGTATACATTGTGACTTGTTCATCTTGTAAACAGTGGATTTGGTTCATTCTTGTACATCATATTCTCCAAAATGGAGTTCTATACTTACTGATGGATTGTTATTTTCAATTGTCCTTTTAGTTTACAACACCAGTCAAAAGCTTCTCATGGCTGCAGTGAGGTGAGCCTTGATTGTTCTTCTGAATTTTCTTTTTTCCTGAATTGCTGTAAGTACAGCAGATACAACCATCAGGTCAAGTTTTGAAAGTTAATTTCTTTGAGGAGGAAACAACTTCTATTATTTGTTCTGATTAAACATGTATTGTTTCAGCATTTGTTAACAAGTTCCTCTGGACATTATGCAGGCTCTTATGCATATGACTGTAGTGTATCAGGGTGCCAAAACAGAGAGCTCATCCCAGTCTGCTGTGAATATTGCCAGCTTAGCTTTTGTTTGAGGTATTAACCAGACTCTAATTTCTAAATAGTGTATTGTAGCTATAACCTTTTCAACACATATTCATCATTAAACAGCTGTCATATTTTTATTTTACAGTGCAGTCTTATGGCACACAAAAGAATTGGTTGTGTTAGCCAATTTTTATCTTAAATAAGATCCAATAGGAGTGCATTGGAAGGGAACTGAGAATTGAACCTGTTATTGCTAACCAGTGTCTTGTGTAATCTCATCTGGACTTAAATTAGCTAGACTGCACTCTTACTGCTATATGCATTCAGTACTGATTCACTGTAGACATCGATTCAGTTTTGAAACTAAAACTTCTTTTGCTGTCCTAATTATTTCTAGCCATCGACATCAGCAGGACCATAAATGCAGTCAGCTTAAAAAGGAACCAGTTCGCAATGCTGCAACAGCACAACATGTCTCACAGATATTAGGTCTGATGCCTTTTTTTATAAGCTGGTTATTTATATCTGCAGTTCCAATTAATACAGTTGGAGTATTATTTACTGAGTCACCTGTCTCACATTTTAAGAACCACTCTTTTTTGTCAAGATTGTGTGTAAACTTTGGTTACATTGTTTTTCTCACTGACAAGAAATTTTGATTGTGAACATCTCTAGAGAGGAATCCAGGATGCAGCCTTGTGGGATTCCTGCAAAATGTTTCATATGGGTACATAACTTTAAGTTCAGGTCAGGCAGGCACCCCCTGAAATATGAAAATGGGTCAAAACCAGCAGCATACTGCAGGCAAAATACACATTTAGTACTGGCCTTTCTACAGGGTTCAGTCAGGTGGAGCTGTGTGCAGTCCAAAGCTGACTTCACAATGTATCTGTAGTGCACCCTAATTAGCAGGAGATTGGCAGGTCTTTCATGCGGAAGTGTGAAAAAAAAGGGACAAGGTTATGGGAGTGGAGGAAGGAGACCAACAACCAGCCATGTTCAAAGGTGCCATATGCAGAGGAAGTACTTATGCAGGTTCTGTATCCATGACCCTCTGTATCAGTGGCAAGCAGTTGTTACTGCTGTGCTATGGATCGCCCCAACAAGAACTGTATGTGCTCTGTACTTGTTTGGAGCTGGCAACAACAATTATTATTGCGAGCACAGAACATGCTCACTGTCCCCATGTTCTAATTTACTAGTGCAACAGAAAAGAGTTGACTTCTGTAGCTGTTGTATTCAAATATACCATGGAAGAGATCAGGAACAGTTGTTGTTGCCAGCTCCAAACATTGACTAAACGTACATTTCTTGTTAACAAAATTAATGATTTGTTAATCACAGTTTTAATTCCCTGCTCCAGCCAAAAGAATTTAGCTGGCCTGATGTAATTGTATTCCTGTAGTTCATTTCAACAGGTAAATGTCATGGACAGTGGCCACCTATGCTGTTTGATTTTTCCTTTACTGCAATGACAAGCAAAGCACAAATTAGTCGTGAGGGCGATGCAGCAAGAGACCATGATTACATTATGAATTTTATGAAATTGAACAAAGTCAGCCTGTAGCCCAAACTTAATTCCACATTGTTGACATCCATTTTAGATTTCTCCCAAATGTTAAAGTCCAAGAAGAGATGGTTAAAAAAAAGACTATTCAAATAAAGCAAACATAATTCTTCTTTCTTTTTTTTCTCGTCTAGGTTTTGATTCTAAAACAGTGTGCAGTGAGTTTAATTTTGTTTCTCTGTAGAGTAGATTCAAAATCACAAGAAACATGAGGTTGTGTTTGTCAGCCTTGAAGTAAATGATGGAAAGGTGTGTAAATATTTGTACACTGATAGTGAAATGGAGACAGGAATCCCAGGAGTGGTGGAAAGGCATTTAGTTTGACCCTACTTAAATTTGAGGGACCCTTTGAAATTCTGGATTCCTCTCTGCTTCTTCTCACTATTGCATAGCACACAAGTAAAGGAAATGATAAACATGCCCTTTGTGGTAATGTTATAGACGATGATAATAATAAAAGAATTTTATTAGTCATTCTGAGAAATTCAGTTGGCGTTTGATATGTTACTTGCAGAAGTTTGAACTTCAGGATGCAGAATTTTGGTTAGAGCATGTTTGAGTAAAGGATGGAGTTATCTTTGGAGTGTGGTTAAGTGATCATCAGTGTGGTGTAGCACTTGATCAGTGTTTAAGTTGTGGTCCTTTAATAGAATACAGGTGTGCTAGTTTGACTTTTGTTTTCTTGTGGTTGTCCACTGATTTTGATTAAATATGTCTAATAACATTTTAAAACATTTTAGTTATCTGTTGACAGGTGGGAGGGTAAGGGTGTCTGGGTGTGCATATGGAAAATGAGGAGCCACATATCACCACTCACTGGTAGTGATCACAAGCATGATAATCGGAATCCTTTGCATTGAATGTCCATGCCTTTTTTCTCTTGCTTGAATTGGTGCAGAAGTCTTTGACTACTTTGCATTGACCTCAACCCTCACAGCAGCACCAGATCTAGCAGTCGCTGCCACAATCATACTGCATGATGGAATTTTTATCATTTGTTTTTCCTCTGTTTAATAAGAATTTTGTCTGTAAGGAAGTGTAGGAGCATTGTTATTTTGAAACTTATTTTTGGAAGTTTTATGATTTTTTTGAGAGAACAGCAATTTCTTTCCATCGAAGAAAAAGGTCGAACATAACTAAGTGATAAGTTGAATAATGTTCTTTGCATTTGTTGTTGCCTGTTTATAGGACTTAAAAGACAAGATAACGACCAGAAAAAAGTGTTAAGAACTGCTCGGTCAAGAGAAATGGCAGCTAAAGTTGCACTTCTGAAGCTAAAAGCTCAAGCAGCTGGTGATAGTGGCATACCTGAAACAGAAAGAATTTTCTTTTTAGTCTTTATGCCACTTGCACACAGTCATCCACCAAAACCTCTGTTTTTTTCAAAGGTATGTAGTCTTCTCCAGCTCTTTCAACTGAAATGGGAAGGGGAGGGAAAGGGTGTGTATAAGTGAGAGTTTTATTTGGACATTTCTTTAACTAATTCAGGATGTATAAAATGGACTCTCTTGCAGTCATGTAATGTTATTTTGAAAAAAATGACGACTACAAATAACACAAACTTTATTCGCATATCATTTAATATAAAAAATTTCAGAGGAATAAGAATTTTATCTAAATGGCTCCATAAACTTAGCTTCTGACTTTTACAAACACATTTAAACGCGTTGAGCATCCCTATTGCTTTTTTTACATCTGTCGTCACACTTGTCTCACACTCTGGTCCCCTTTCTGTTCACATTACACCGCTTTCATTGTAGTGAATACTCTTAACAGATATTATGAACAGCCCTTTTGCTGTTATTGATTCTTACATATCATTTGTAGTTTACTTTAACATCATTTACATCATGCATCCAACCAGCTTATTTTAACTGAAAACCTACACTGCCCTCAGCCTAAGCTGCTGAAATAGCAAAAATTCTCAACAACTAACAATCAACTTGTCCTATACCGCACTAAATCAAGGTTTTGATCTCTCCATGGCAGATGAAAATATTGATGTTTTAAGTTTTGTTATCTCACAAACCGAATAGTCCAGTAATTTGCTCACTCAGGGTTGGGTTTGCTAGTCGAAAAATTATATTTTGCTACTTTATTGCTACTTCAAACAAATTCGTAGTTCATTACATTTTTGCTACTAAAAAAAAATAGTGACTACTTTTTCACTACTTTTTGCTACTTTCTAAATGTGCTCATTTGCAATTTGCAAAGATGATCTGAACTTCAGACAAATCATCATTGCACAAAAAAGAGAAAGGTTAGTTGAGCCATCCCTGGCCACAAGCAACATATAAATTAAAGGTGAAAATTAACAGGGTAGTAGAAAAAAGAAACAAAATAACCTTACCTGAATGTGCAGGTTCAAATTGTAGGCTAAATTTTTTGGTGTTGCATACTTTCTACTACAAGCTGGCTGCTTGCATGTACAAATAAGAGATTTGTCTTTCTCTTCAACAAATATACACAAATTGAAATATGGATAAAGAAAATTTTGAAAGTTGTTCTGCCATTGTAACAGGGTCGAGTGGATGAGTGATTTGAACGTGTATATGGGTGCCGATAGCTAGAAGGAACTCTGGCAATATAAGCGTCGGCTGTGTTGATTTTAGCTTGAGCTCTAAGACTGTGGAGGCTGCTACCTACGAAGTCTGCATCCTGACCCTTCTACCCCTTATCAGTATTCACTAACCACTCTCTCAGATGGCCTCTTAGACACTGATCGCTTGACTAAGCATTCCTCTCCTAAATACAGTGAGTGTGGGTCAGCTGGCACCTGTCTTCCAGCCCCCCCTTCCCCCCCGATCTCCCCATTCACTATAGGTCCCCTGCTTATTAGTGACTAGTACCTTAGGACTTAGGACTAGTTACACATACCCTTTCAAACAAAATGCTTCCATATTACCAAAGATGAATAACATTTCTACTACTAATCAATTATTTGACCTCTTTCCTTCCATGCAACCCTTACAATTTACACGATGTCATGAATATGTCACAATCTCATCTTAGACTCTCTCTCTCTCTTTCCCTCTTCCTCCCTTGGCACTCACACACACAGCACTACTGGTGCAGCTGAATTCACACAGGGTTCTTTGAGACTGTCCCTAGGTAGTCCTTCCATCCCCTCAGCAACTCACAAAATATTTGCTAGATAGAGTCTAAAAGTTTTATCCTTGCTAGGAAGTTGTCATTGTGTATTAGCTCAGTTTCATTTCCATGTGAAAAGACCAGCAGAGTACTCGGTACTGTCTGTCCTTGCACTACTGTACTGTCTATTTCACAGCTGACATGTTTTCATTTGAACTACTTTCCAGAGGTGGACAGTTGGCCGAGTGATTGATTGGATTGCTGACGAAGCTGGCATCACAAATCCAAACAATACCTCTTCGAAAATGGTTGGCTGCTTTACTAAGATGTTTTGTAATGTTCTACAATAGTAAGCTTTTTTTTAAAAAAATCTTTGTTCTTTGAAGGAGATATATGTTTGGACTAATATCAGTCCAGTTATATATACCATGATACAGGTAGTAGATTGCTTATCATTGAACAGTCAGAAATACTGCACATGTCCTAGCTGATATCAAAATGTATACATTATGCTGCTGTGGAGGAGAATGTTTTAATACATGTATTTTTTTTCCAGAAATTGCGTCTTTTTATACGAGACAGTGGGAGAGTGTTATCCTGCGACCAAGCATTGGCTGATTTGTTAGATGAAGATCAAGGAGTTTTTAATGGTTGTTCACTTGTCATGGAGACTGTTCTTGCTGATTTGCTTGTTCTTCCAGACATCCATCGGTATACATAGTGAGAGAGAAAATTGAATGCTGTACTGGGTTTTGAGAAAGGACATCTTGGTGATAAGAATTGCACTTGGTACTGTAGCAGTAGTTTTTTTTTAAGATGTGTAAATACGGGCAGTTAGAAGATCATAGACTGCCTTTATTTCATGTGATTGTAATATTTCACGTTCCAAAAATTAACAGGAGTAGTGTGTGAAATATACACTGTTCAGATGCTCTGGCTGCTAGACTGGGTGCACCTTTTAAGCAGCTTATGACACACAATGGTGACTTTCTTTCTAGTCAACTAGCTTGGTAGTGTGTACTGTGCCAGCTGGCTCTACAATTGCACAGACAATGAGCAGGTTTGTTAAGCCATGAGCATTACACCTACAGCAAGCAGCTTTTTCTGAAGGCATTCATGCTATAGACCTGGGAAGGACATCATGTTTACATTAAGATGACTGTTGATTGACCCAAAATGTTGTTAGGTTGATACAAGGTAACAGGTACAAGTAGGTGAGTAATTATGAACACAGCAGGCAAGGATTTCATGCTTCCACAGCAGCACTAAACTACTGCTCCTGATAAATGTGATGGTGCTAGAACAGATGGTTTGCGTTAATTCCTGGCGGACAGGAGCAGTTGACATTCCTGGGGAATCGAAAGAACTCAGAGGTGGGGAAAGGGAAGTAATTTTGCAATTATTTTGACTACCATTGAGTTACAGTTCTCTAAGAAGGAGGAGTCGAGGGTAAATGTGGAATAGTGCTGCACATTGTATTTGGGGTACCTGTATGTCTGACAGCAGATTTCCACATCTGTATTGTGATTTCAAAAATTGTTTCCTTTCCCAAAGCCCAGTAGACAACTTTTAAACTCGCTTTGGTATGTTGATGCCCACATGCCACAGCAGGAGCTGGAACAGTCCAAAAGCTTTTTTTTTTTCTTCTTAAATGTTTCTCGTTAGTTTTCTGTCTGCAGACTTGGCAAGAGGATTTGACTTTCCGAAGTACTGCACAACCGTTACAACTTTGGCCTTTAGCAAATATTTAGCAGTCTGTGTTCGCAGAAAGTGTCTCTGTATCTATGGTTTATGTTCACCTTGTCATTTGACATGATGGTGAAGGTTGATTCCATCTGGGGTCCATGGAAGCAGGCTGGTGCAGGCTTCACAATTTTGCACTGAAATGGATGTCCCTTTCTGTACAACACCAGTCTGCCAGATATCAACAGTACATAGTCACCCTTTTTTTCAGGTCGCCTGGCACATTTGATTTCCCTGATAAAAAATCTGAGTTTTCCTTATTTTCCCATATCAAACCTTATAGGCTGACGTATGTTTTAAGAGCTATAGGCAGTTCATGATTAAGAAACACTGACATTCTTTTTTAATTGTTAGAGTCCCTTGGCTATTCGCATTTTTCTTTTGAAAGTTTGACATTTTCACCCATGTTTGTGGCATTCTGGTACTGTTTGCATATTCAAAGAGGAACCAGCCAGTTAGCAGAACCCACACCTGTAAAAATAACATGAAGCTGATGGAGGACTTCTGAAGGCCCTTAGATGAAATAGGTATCTTTATCCTCCATAAAGTTTAAAGGCTATTCTTCACTCAGAGAAGAATTGCTAAAAGACATTGGGGATGTACACAGTCGTGCCATGTGCAGGTTGTCTTATTGTCTCCGTCTCCTGCTGTTATACTGGCAAATTTGTGGCAGTTGGTCATTTTAATTTTTATTTTGTAAAATGTTTCAGCAGCTGTTGGTAAAAATAAATGTTAAGATTTTAAAATGCCGTTCAGGGTTGAGTTTGATGAGGCAGTTTTTGCCTCTTATTACCCTACTAGAATCTGTACATTAACTATATTGATTAAAGTTTGCTGAAGTGAAATGTTTGCTCCTTTTTTAGTATTTTTTATAATTGTACTTCAAAAGATTTGAAAGCATACTGAAAGGTTGTGAACTTTGTTACCTGTACGCACTCGGTGTTCAAAGCTTCAGTAACTGTATACAAGAAATGCAACTCATATCCATCTCTATCAAAGCCAGAAGAAAACCAGACAAGTCAGGTTCTAGGGGAAAAACTCCAGCAGCTAAAGATCCCAATGATCTTTGTTCGTTGGGTGTTAGATGTTCTGAATTTGTACACTCTGAGCCAGCTGATTTCAATCACAGGTTTACTGCAGAGGGTATGAAACTTCTGCTAAATCTTGCTTTACTGCAATGTGGTGTTCTGTACCAATGACCCGATGGGAGCAAGTAGAACTCTCCTTTTTTTTTCTTCTTTATATCTGTGTGGCTGGGTATGGGTATTCCAAGGATTTTGCTTTGCTCTGTTGGATATTTATGTACACACCGCTTACAGACTAGCCAAATTTGTTAACAATAAGGAAATAAAGTTGAATATTATGTTCACCTCTATTGTTCAAGAAAATTTTTTGAAGGTGTTGCAGAATCATCCCAGCTGCTGTATTTTTCCTCTGCAACTTAGTGCTCCACCATAGTAACTTCTGTTGAAAGAAAGTAAGCCACAAACACATGCTATTTTCAGCTGGATTCATACCACTCATGACAGTCATGTGGTGCTGCAGTCCAAATAGGCGGATCAAGAGAGACATCTTGAGAAGTTTGATGAACATGTAAAACTGACAATTTTCAGATTGAGGGGATCGTCTTATGCAAAAGCAAAAGATTACTTTTTAAAGGATGATCGTTTTAATGGCTAAATGTCATTTTTCAGATTGTCAGAAGCCAGATTCTGATGATGTACAGCTTTTAGTAAAATGCAAGCAATCTAGTGATAAAGTAGTGTAGCAGTGGTGGTGAGAGTTGAAACAGAATCTGTAGGTCAGTCAAAAACAGCAAGTTCTGTGCTGAAACAACTGCTTTAGTGTTACTGCTCGTTATTCTGAGACAGACTAATTCCATCACACCATGCCTCAGGTTTAACTTACTTTGGCTTTCCACCCAAGTCCTTAATATTAGTGGTATTACCAATTATTACAGTAACAATTTGAAAAAATATGTCAAGATACGACAAACTGCAGTGATTATGAAGACATATAAACACAGATATGAGTTGCCTAAAGAGCTTTTGTGACTTTTTATATCCTTGCCTTTTTTTTTTTTTTTGAGAGGGTGGGGTAGGGGTAGATAACTGATTTTTGCCAGTGTTGCAGTTAAGCCTACGATGGATGGGGGTATGAAAAACAAGGTCTTGGATACTGTCGTACAGCCATCCAGACTTTAAAGAATGGGGATTATGTGGGTTGCGATCACTGGGAAAAAAAAGCAAATTACCTTCTATTTAGTCCAAAAATAGCATATCCATAGTTCTTACATGCTTGTTTTTGCTTGGTATAGTTTTTCAGCAATTTTTATGATTATAATTCAGCAGAACAAAATCTTTTTAGTATAGTTAAGTCTAGTTGTCTTTTCTCCTTTACAGCATAGGGCCTCGACAGTTGTCTTCACATCTTGCAGTCTCCGGTGATCTTTTTACTCTTTCCCAAGACAGGATGATGTCTGTGTTCTTCAATTGGCTTGTCTCCGGTTCTGCTTTGGGTGCTGCTATTTTTGCCTCCCTTGCAGGTTCCAGTCAAGCAACTGCCGACTGACACTTGAGATCTTTTTGTTGCGGTGTGTCCAACTCGTCGTCATTTTCCTCTCCTGACCTGGACTGACACTTGTGCCTTGTTTGCCCTTGTCCATAGGTCAGTGTTTGGCACTGTATTGAACCACTTGCTGTGGAGTCACAAAATATAACTTCTCAAAAAGGCAAAATCATAACCATATAGAAGCTGGGTCTTGGATTTTTTTAAAGTTTAGGAAAAACGTAAGTGCAAACACCTAAAAAGAAATCCAGTAAACCCACCTCATCTGTGCAACTTTTACAGACTTTTTTGATTTCAATGGGTCCTTTAATTATAAAAGTGTATAAAGTTATTCCTTTAAATATGCTGTATTCCTTACTATGGGCTGATAAATATCAAGGCCTCCTGTTACATATTATATCCAATGAAATCAGGTGTTATGAACAACAGTTAAAAAAAAATCACCTTGCATGTAATCAACAAAGCAAATGCACCCTATTGAGATAAGGGGAAAAGGGTTTTTATATCTTTAACTTACATTTTTAGGGCACTCAGTCCTCCAAAAAGTTTAAAACAGGTACATTGCATTTAGAAACAAGCAAGATGTAACAAAAATTTAAAAAGTTGAAGGTTGGTGGGCTTTACTCACTGACCACTGGGCAAGAATTAATGCACAGTCTCATGGGGAAGACTTCATTACAACTACAGAAATACAATGCTGGTCCTCTGGAAATTCGACAGATATTAGCTGTGTACCCTTGTGCAGGCTGCTTGTCATTATGCCCTTAAGCTACTAAGTAACACCAAATATCAATCGTCTGCTTGCAGTTGCTGCATGACAGCATTGTACACTTCAACTTCTCCTTTGTATGCATTGTCCTCAAGAGATTCTAGAAAAGCAATGTAAACTGCTGGCAAACTGTTCTGCCGAGCTCCTCGCAGAATGACATCCTTGTAGTGCGGGGAAGGTTTGGCCGTTTTGTACACCCTTGACAGTTTGTAAGTGCGGCATCTTAACAGTTCATTGGACATACTGGAAACAGGTACCTCGATAGCATCATAGAATGTTTCTTGCCTGAAAAAGCACAAAACAATAGTTCATGTTACAAAAAAACTTGGATATTCAAGATGCATTTAAACTGAATGTAAAGAATGAGGTTATTTCTCTCATGCTCAAACTATAATCTAATATCTGCTACCTTTCTGAACTTTTTTTCTACAGAAGTGAGCAAGCTGGAGATAAACGTGTAAACTGATTTTCCCGTTTATAAAAAAATATGACAAATTTGTTTCCTCTTTCTCTCCTCTTCCCACAATTATAAAAGATTTTTTAAAATGTACCCTAAGTAGATTTCAAGTCAGAGTAAGAACTACTTTTGTTTGACATCCATGTCTACAACAATAAATTATGCCATCATTAAGATTAATTTACAAACTGAAGCTCAAAGTAACTTGAAAATTACTGTATTCTTGTGACAAGTGAGTTACTTCTCAAAACGCCACAAAGTTTGCATATATATCAAGCCAACAGATCTGTTGATGAACTGGTGGGCCTGGCCTCTATTTTATTCTGCGCCATCTTGAAAACACAAACACGTGCTCTAGAGTCATGTTTGTTGACTTTAGCTCTGCCTTTAATACCCTAATTCCTCACAAACTGTTCGACAAGCTCTCTGCCATGCCTGTTCATCCTTCCATTTGTAACTGGATACTCAACTTTCTACCTGACAGACCGCAAGTCGTCAAGGTTGGGAACTTAGTCCCTCGCCCAGCTGCGCCAGGGCTGTGTTCTGTCACCTTTACTGTTCACTAATGACTGCATTTCCTCTGAACCATCTGTTATCATGATAAAATTCTCCGATGACACTACTGCTGAAGGACTAAATTTTAATGCGGATGAGTCTGTGTACTGTGAGTAGACCTTGCAGTGTGAGCGAGGGTACTGTGTGTGTGTGTGTGTGTAAGGTTGGACGTGTGTGTGGGTGAGCGTCCCATTGTCATTAAGGTAACCACTATTGGAACTCTTGTACGTCTGCTCTATTCTATTTTAGGATTAAACTGTTAGATTGTGACACCAAGACAAAGTCCTATGCTTGCATATGGGAAATAAAGTATTATTGTATTTTATTGCAAGGTTTCTTAACTGGGCTCAGCAGTGCATGTCAATACTGTCAAAGTGTCCTGGTTGTTAAATGTTCTGTGAATATCTGGGTCTTTGCCTGTTGTGACAAGTGAAGTTGGCAGGCGCAAAGAAAAGGTAATGGCAGCAAAGACGTGAGGTACTGCTTGCATGTTTTACTCACCTACTGTCCAAAACCTGTTTACCTTTTAAGTGACCATGGAGGCATACTTAGTCTTTTCTGTTTGTATATCCAGAAATATAATTCATCTAAAAAATCAGTGCTCTCCGTAAAATGTCTATAAGATATACAGGTGCCTTTTCTTCAAGTTCTGTCAAAATCAATGTACTTAAAAAACAAACTGATTGCATTATATCAAGTCTCATTTTTGTGATGTTCCTGTTAAGTAGCCCTACTGCAACAGGAAAAAAGTAACTTTGAAGTTACACTGCATTCAGACATTGGAATAATTGCATCTTAATAATGACAAAGTTTATTACACATTAAAAATAAATATTTTATTCTCCGTTAAAGAATTCATGTAAATTTTTCTTAATTGTGTTGCTCAAAACTGAATAGTAGAATATAACCTAGTCCCATATACCTCACTGATACCAATAAAACTAAACATCACCAAACAATAACACTGCAAACCATTAAACTACAGTGAACATCCTTGCAAAAAAAAAAAAAAACTTCTCCCACTCGATCAGGTAAAGTTGTATACTGTGCAAACCGGCCACTTTCATCGGTCGTTGGTCGGGTTCAGGAGGAAGTCGTAAATGGTAGGTCTTTTATATAGTAAATGGTCTCCGTCAAAAATTTTGGGGTCGTGTGCTGGAGGAGGTCATATATGGGAAGGTCTTATACGGGAGGTTTTGCTGTATCTCCTAAATGTTTTTCTTCTGCTGGCATAATTACTATTTAACTAGAAGAAAACAACAGTACAAAAAAACCCACACTGATTACTAGCTATTTACTAATAATATCACCAACTTGTAACTCACTGCTGCTTCATTATTTAAATGTAATTTGTAAGACAAGTCTATACCTCAGAATGACACTGTGTAACAGCTGCATTTAAAAACTTGTGGCAAACATGTTAACTGTTCAACAACTACACCTGTCTAAACTCTCTATGTTGTTACACAGACTTCTTGACAAATAAACCTCTCTAAATTCTCTATGACACTGCACAGACTTGTCAATAAATGAAACCTGTCTAAATTCTCAATGTCGTCCACATCCAGCTCCCAGATCACGCCCCACACATGCCCATCACTCTTCTTAGAGATGGTGGCAGCTGCTCCTCTCCAGCGAGACCACATGCCTTTAAATGTGAGGACGTAACCCTGTAATTTGTGAACACATCAGTGATTTTGCTAACCAGCCAAATATTAAATCATTTAAGATAATTAAGGTACTATACAACTGCATGTTCACATACCAAATTTTCTACCCAATTACAGGTATAATTATGATGAACTACAAGCGTAAAATAAAAAAGTAATATCACTGTTATAGCTAATACAAGAAAACATTTTAAAACTCTAATGTTTACAGTAGCCAGACTCTCGTTCTGTGTTTGTTTACATATATTTTCTTATTGTAGGCATATATACTGCTGATATAAAGTAGTAGATGTAGATGGCTAGAATAGCCAGCAACGTATTTTCTGTCCAAATGCAGCAACTAGAGTAATAACTGTTAACTATCTTAGGAATACCATGGGTTCTTGATGCACAAAAGCTCAACCAAAAATTTAGTACAATTGCTTTGAATCTGATTCTTCAGAATTATTTTAAAATATTTAAGCAAATTAGCAGTTTTATAGGAGTTTTTTGTAGTTCTTTAAATAAAAATTCAGATGAAGCACATGCTTCACTGGGACAACATATAATCATGTCCCAATGTGTTCCAGTTAAGTGGAATCCCCTGTGCAATGTGTTCTGGGAGTATGGCCAGGTATTTTTACTGTCATGTTGGATATGGTCCACACATTGACTGTATCCTGTGCTGTTTAAATAAGCAGATGGGAAAATCTGCTATATGCACGTCAAGCATTTATTGTACAAACAGAAGCACATGCAAGCACGCATTCACAGTGACAGTGACTAAACTGAATAATTTACTTTTAAAAAAAATTTACATTTTTTTTTCCAATTTCAATCCAACCAACAGAGTAAACAGAACAATGGTTTTGTGTTGCCCACAAATAAATGTCTCAGTTATAAGCATTTTTATTCGATTGATTTTTTTGTTGTAAATCTGTGGTGTTCAGTAAATAATGGCCTAAGATGAAGATGGGAATTTACCTACTACCTAGCAACTCATCACGAGTGTTTGCTGCATCCAGTCTGTGAGTGCCATCGCCAAAAATCTTTGACTCACCTCTAATCTGCCGATGCATTTGAATGTAGCACTGGGGTTGTTCAGAGTGACTCTTTCGCGCAGTAAGTTGCTTCCGTAGGCAAAATACAGGAACTTTTTAGATGTCATTTTTTGACTACCTGAAAGCCATTTCAACCGGTTCGCGATGAAATACCTGTACTTCGACAAACTAATCTGGAGCTCTTGTGGCTATAACAGTTTGTTGCTTTTTGCCCGGGAACAAGCATTTATAGGAATTTGTTCCCTGCTAGGTCCAGATCATTGTTTCCGTTTTCCTGGACAGGTACAGGAGAACGTACTCTTCCACTGATGCACTTATCTGTGCTTTCAGTACTGTCAAGGTTAAGCTAAAAATGACTTCCAACTTTGCTAAAACTGAAAAGCTTATGCCTGTTATGTAAAGGATCCTTTATAAATGTCATCCAGGAAGCCTCATGATTGAGGTTCGCAAGAACTTATAGGTCACGAACCATATTTTAAAATAACCCTGCTAACACGGAAAAGAAAAGGAGAAAGAAAACTAAAAACCGACTTGCCCCATAATGGTCATGAGTTAGCTCCCTTGTTTCTGATTTTAGCTCCGATGAAATATATCATCTCAATGATTATAGACGTTGTTTAGACACAAAGGGTCTTTGCTAAGAGAGCGGTCTCTCCCTGTCGCACTGCATCTCCCATCCCGTCCCTTTTTCGATGTTAGCTGTTAATCACTGATGCTCTTTACAAACAAATTTCCAAAAGAGCAGTTATCGCGTTGACTTACATTTTCGCGTGTTTGCTTTTCTGCATGAATACAAATTATTGACACATTATGATTTTTGGATCTACTGGTCCTTTACTTTGAATGACAAGGACGTAACGCAAACTTGGAGATTGTTTTGTCATTCCAAAGAAACATCAACGTTGTTTGAACCATTCAGTCGGTCTGCAGTCTCGTCATGGTTCGAAAGGGATGCAATGGTAACGCTAATTAAATGACTTATACGGATAACTAGCCCATGGGCTCTATAACCCTCTTACAAGACGCTTCAGCAATTTCTAATGACGATCAGTAACAAAACGAGAAGACTGCGACATCGCAAGCTTTCTTGGACTTCTTTTGGGGGGTGGGGGGAGCTGCATGCCGATTAATGTTCCTCAATCGCGTAGACGTCATTCGACCAGTTTCATACAAATTAGAATTGATGGCTGATCATTATCAATATTTCTTTTGTGGTCTCCAGAATCCAGCCCATTCCAGTTTAGTGCTTTGTCCCATCAGAAATGCATTCGGAGTGCAGTCAGAAAAAGCATGCTATTTAGTAGAGGTGGCGGTACGCTCCGCCATAATACCAGTACGAACTGGTCTTATAACAGTACAGTATACCAGGTCGTTATATACGTCGATAGTATGCTTGAAGGGCTGGTAAGGTCAGGGGAAAATCCGCGGGGTCGATACATGGATCCAGGAGCGATGAGACCGATCATAGAGTGGGGTGCAGGAGCTAAATCATATGGCTGGATCAGAGGGTGGTATAGTATAACTCAGAAGTTAACTGTAGAGCTCAGTCTATAAGAAGAAATGACAACCCCAACAAAGTACTGGCAGCGCGCTAGACACAACCGTATGCTGACGTATGTGCCCCAAGGGAGTTTACCGTACCCAAACACGTAGCAAAGAGAGAGTCGAAAGTAAGGAACGTGGCAGATCTTCAAAAAAGATCTGCCGCCCCTTTCTTTTAAACGACCCTAGTCTTCACACAGCTAACCCTCGGTGTACCACGCGTGCATACAGCGAATCCCTATTTTAATGTCGCCAGCTCGCTCACTAAGCGTAAGCTGACAACTGGGACCCGAGACAAACACAACATAGGACAAATACATGAAATCCGCAAGATGCACAATATAATTAATAAAGAACAAATGAGGACAGAGCGCTATAAATCATCAAATGACAACCCCAACAAAGTACTGGCAGCGCTAGACACAACCGTATGCTGACCTCATTTGTTCTTTGTTCTTTATAAGAAGAAAGGAAAGAAAACGGTTTTGTAAGTCGGTTGTGATGTTTGTGTATAGCAAATCCAGAAACAGTAAGGGGCGATACTGTTAATTGAACTTGATTTGATCCAAGCACACATTCACTCTGGAATGTGACGGTCCGGTTCTTCACACGGTTGCATACACGCAGCACGGTTTCATATACATGTCAATCCAGGATTAAGCTGCGAAGTACGGGTCGGCGTATTAGAGGTGTTGACACAGAGCCGGAGGGCTGGGGTTTTCCTAAACTAAAATTAGATGTGGGCACGAGTTGGACAGTTCACAGGAGGAAGTTGGCATTGACTGGTGGTAAACAACAGCTCGAACAGCACTATATGCGAACAAGAAAACATTTAGCAGCATGTCTCTCCAAATGTTTCTCGTTTTTAACTGTCTTCTCATCATGTCATCTGTTGAGATGACACCTGAGCCTGGATTTCAAGCAAGAATTACTGCTCGTGCCCTGAACTATGGTAAGTGAAAAAACTGACCACTAAAATGAAGTAATCGGATCTACTTCCTGGTGCAGCCTGAATGTACAGTTAATATATAAACACAGCATATAATTTCTTAAAGACCACGATCGAATAATATTGACTCGACAGCCAACAGAGCTGAAAGTCAAAATAGCGTATATTAAGGTGTATTTTGTTTTCATGTTTGAATTGTCCGTACGTAAAAGTGGCCGCAATTAAATTAGACTTGCTATATAAAAGGTTTCACTAATCATTAATGTGTTGCATGAAACCACGCAGTGCTTTTGGTAGTCTGGCCTAGTGCAGGTACAACTGCAGCCATCTGCGACAAAACATTAAGTCGAACTGTGAGATCTACACAGATATCTGCATTATATATATAGCTAAATACACGACTGTGTATGTTTATGAAAAAGTACATTCGCAGTAAAAGAAAAATGGAGAGACGGACTTTTGCATGCAGAATAACACCAAGAATTGTGGAACCGTCAAAGACGTGGAAAGACAGTACATGTGGTTAGTTTAGAAAATGTAAAATAGGGTCGAGCGGTAGCAGTTCGGTTACTATTGCAGTCGTGGCAATGGCTGCCATCCTTTCACTCCGAACACAACAACAAGGCGTCTTCGCTTCTACTTGCAAACTTTAATACATTTCACGTCACTGTGAGAGCACAGGACGGACCTTCCTAGCCGATGCTACATGTACAAGCGACTCAAGATCAAGAGCTCCGACGATGAAGATGCTCAAGAATGAAGGAATATCCGCTTGTCCTCAGCTCTTTAAATTTAATACACTCATCGCACAATGTCGCACCTTTAATTCGCCCTTTCCTCCCACTGAGATGCTCAGTCTACTCTCGTTCCAGAGCGACTCTGACCACCCATAATTCTCTACGCGGTCTCATTCTCTTCCCTGGGGGAAAAACCTGGCCGCACCTAAACTACAGATAATCGTCTATAGGTGGCCTCGGACAGTGAGACCTAATTGTTGGTTCTTCTCTACCCACCTTTGGGTCAGGGGATCAAAAGAAACACGATACCCTTTATGTTTCCCACACTTGAGTAACGATCAACGACCAGTCAGGCGCATGATGCAACTAACCATGGTATGCCGGCTAGGTGGCGCCTGGGTGTCCGTAACCACCACCCGGCTACAACCAGAACATGACAACAGTACGTGATGGCCGTGAGATCCAGTATATATCGTTCCTGTTCTACCCCACCCCTTCTCCTCCCCAATTCATCAGATGCCCGTCGTTGCGGATGTAAACCAAACGGCCAGTCACCTGAATCAAATGGCAGGGTCTGTGATTTTAAGGTACAAGATTTGTCCTTTAGACTAGTATACAGCACATTCGGATTGCTGATTTTTCTAGGCATCTGAGCATCGCCAGTAGCAATGGCCCTTTCCCTTTGGCTGTTAGCAAAAACGCTCGGCACAGAATAAGCTACTGTCAGCTTTTGGTTTACCAGATCGTGTTTCTGAAAAAGTAGGGATGAGATATTTTGCTCTGGTCTGGAGTTGTTTAAAGATAGCAATTAGGCTACACGAACATCCTGTCTCAGGGTGTTAAAATCGAATGATAATTATTACTGAGCAGGTTTTCAACACATGGACTCTATATCATTAAGGATACAGCGTGCATTTGTTCAGGATGGCCTGGTGGGGTCTAGTCATTGTTTATAGCGGACTGAGTGGAAGTGAGAAATTTTCTTTCTAGGTGCGTTACGTGTTTTGTTACAGCAAATGAACAAGCGATCAAAGCACTAGTGACTTCTCTTCCATCCACAAACATTCCTGATCAGTCTGGCAAATCTGGTGGTGTTGAATATTCTCTGTATCAGTAAGTCTCTTTTAATAGTACTACGTAATATTTATCAGCATCACTTGATCTGTATCAGTGGCATCATAATTTTTAAAAAAATCACCATTGAAATTTCGTTAAATCAGTGATTAAGTCATATGATCCATTAATTTGCATTAATTTTGTGACGAGTTTGTAGGCATGTTTGCATGATATAGGGCAAATGTACTTATTGTGCATGGATTAAATGTTTGTCTCATCTTTACAGAGAATGATCAGTTCTTTGCTTTTTTTCTGTTCCTCATCTGCTAATATTTACAAGTATCTTCAAGGTATTGGCATTAATGTTATGAATATACTCTAGTTCCACTGGTGATAAGACACTTGCTATCACCATCATATGACTCCCGACATAGACAAATATCATTTTGTACCATGTGTTTGACAGTTTTATTCTCATAATATACTGATCAAAACTGCTAGTAGGCTTGAGGAATGGATTATACTCATAGTCTACACTTGGTCAGTTGGATAGATGGTGCACAAATCTGCATAACTTGAAAAATCTATCAGGGCATGGTGAATAGCTGTCCACAAGACTTGGCTACCATTTTCTTGAATAGAGGTTTGATTTGGCAGATATAACAGTTTGACTGACTGTGGTGCAGATCAACCTACTGTATTTTGTTCTCTTAAGGTCAGCAGAGAACCATCAAGCTGGTTGATATAATAGCTAGAGCCAGATGTTCTGGTAGCAACAGGGGAACTGAGCCAAGCTAAATACTACAACAGAAATGTACTTTGGCCCAGTTCCCTGTTGTCATTATGTTTTGCTCCAAGCTGCAGTTACAGTACTTTTATTATCCAGTTGTTTTGGCTCGAGAGTAATAATGTGTATAGTTAATCCTGTGAACAGTCCAAGTTTTGGTTGTGTTTGATTTGGAAGAAAAGTGCCTTCCCCTACTGGAGATCTCATGGTATATGGGGGAAAAGGTGATGAAGGAGTTAATGAAAATGAGGAGAAAGCCAGAATAGCTTGAGAGAACCCAAGCAGGCATCCCTGTGGCTGGCTTTAAATAGGTGTCATGTCCAGAGAGCAGAGTACCTGTATTTGAACTGCCTGTAAATAAGTGTCAAATCTAGATTAGAGTACCTGTACTTGAATTAGCTTTAAATAGGGCTCACATCCATAGAATAGAGTACCTGCATGTAAACTGGCTGTAAATAGCTGTCACATCCAGTGATTAGAGTACATGTATTACCTAAATTGGGTTTTAATAGGGTGTACTTGTATTGGCTGTAAATGGTGTCTCATCCAGTGATGAAATTGAGTGTAAATAGGTACATGTCACATTCAGCGATTAGAGTACATGTACTACCTAAATTGGGTTTTAATAGGGTGTACTTGTATTGGCTGTAAATGGTGTCACATCCAGTGATGAAAGCAGTTTACCTAAATTGAGTGTAAATAGGTTCATGTCACATTCGGTGATTAGAGTACATGTGGTACCTAAATTGGGTTTTATAGGGTGTATTTTAATTGGCTGTAAATAGGTGTCACATCCAGAAATAAGAATTATTCCTAAATTGAGTGTCACATCCAGAGATTAGAGTACTTGTACCTGAACTGAGATCTGAACCTTTGAATCTTCCTGTCTTTGTGACTTCTGGTTTTTACTGATATGCTGTAGGTCTCCCTTTTCTCTGCAACGAAAGGTGGATGATAAAACAGATAAGGCTTATTACATGAAGTTGAATCCAGATTGTAGCATTAGAACTTTTAGAATTGTTACTCACATATTTATTATTTGCACCTTTAAGCAGTTGCCAAGGAGGATGAATTATGCCCATTTGCTACATTAGTGAAACAAGATGTCTTAGATGTATGAAAGAAAATATTGTTAAGTATGCCATGATTTTGTTTGTATCTCAATTCATAGGATCAGAATATTGCCGAATATCCAGACACCCAGCAGTGCCATTACACTTGGGTCTGGCAATGGGTTAACATGGTCAGCATCAAATGCTGGCCTCAGTCTACAAGCCGGCTGGAGAGTCAAGTACAAGAAAGGATGGTTGGTAAAAATAATTAAGGCAATAAATGAAAGAAACATTTACATGTATATTGAAGAAGTTGGCTCTAGCTCTTATGAAGCTGTACTTATTACAAATTACTTATTATAAATTAATAAACTCTTTCTTACCTTACATAGGTTTAAGATTTCCACTTCTGGAACTGTGGATGTTACATTGTCTGGCATCACGTTTGGTATCACTATTAATATTGGTAAGCTATCATCAGTGTTTTCTTTGTTGTCAGTATGGGTATGTTGTCACCTCATCAGTGTTGGTATTATCAGTCTATGTTGTCATTTGTTATGCTGAACAATTTTTGTGATAATGTTTTGAGACAAAGCACTCCGGCTGCATTGTCTGTAGACAAAACACTCTGGATGCATTGTTTGTGGGCAAAGCATCCCAAGTGAGTAGACAATTCATTACAACTGTACTTTCAAAGAATCATGTGAGCAGTCATTCAGTCATTCAAACACAAAGCAGCATGTTCTGACCGCTGACATGACATGGCTGGGAAGTCAGTCAACTCCAGTGCCCTTAGACTGCTTTGTGCTCTTGGAGAGTCCATTTGGAGTGTTCTGTATGCCTTTATATCTGTATGCCTGAAAGCTACACACTGTCTGATCTGGCTGGACAAGTTGCTGATGTCTCTTTAAGCATGGGTTATGGTACAATATATGCCCAGTGTTTCTAGTACAATATTCAGTGTCCTCGTTGTTGTATGTTTTTAGTTTTGATATCATTGTCAGAACTTGACATGTATTATTACATAGCTGGACCACTTTCAATCCCAATAATGGTAAAGATACACTTATCATCAATTATTATATACATGTATATACACACAGTTGCCACTGCATAAGTGCAACAACTTGCTTGGCTGAAAAATAGTAGCACTTTTCCAGCAGTTCCAATTACCAGAGCAGATGGTTTTTTCACCTAACAATACCATACATGTACATGTTTATGTAGATACATGTACACAAAGAAGAGAGTATGTTGGTGGAAGAACAAATATTAGAACGAATGACTGCTACTTGGAGTGGTAAAGGATAGGAAAACAGGTAATCTGAACCAAGTGAAAGGACAAAACACAGACAGTATGTTTGTGGACAAAGAGAACATTCAAATTTATAGTATTTTTTCTTCAAAACAGAAGTCTGTGATTACTACTGGCAGTGATTCTGTAACACCTCTTAGGTTGGAGCCATTTCCAGTGTGGCCATCATGTCATATGTCTTGTTGATGCCTTAGTGCTGAACGAAGTTCCTGATAGTGTCCATTGTCTGCATCGCATCCTGTGACTTTATGAGAGTTGTTTCTTCCTCTTTCTCCAAGTCCTCCTCTCCATTCTCTCTGTTCCATCTTTCAGCCAATGATGAATTTCTTTGTCAGCAAGGGAGGTAACCACAGCCTCCTGGATCAAGTGCCCTGATGTCATGTCTGGTCATAATGTCACAGAACATGATATCAGACAAGGGGTCTAACTCAGTGTAAGGCCATGTGTCTGAACTGTGTGCTTGAAGGAATCCTCCCTTTCATAAACAGTTTGCTATTGTTTGCTGGTGGCACTTTTTTACTACTAAGGTTGCACTTTTCCGTCAGACATTTCAGCAGTTTCACTTATCTGAACCCATCCTTTACCAAAATTCTGTTCTCTGAAAAAGGTTACACTTATGTGGCAGCAACTGTTATATTTTACATGATACTGTGCATGTTTATGTACATTTTAAAACACATTCAAGTTAGACTCTAGCAGTTGTTACCATGATGAAAACTAGTACAACTTTGATCTAGTCATCTTATGATTTGTGAAGCCCAGCTTGCTTATTTACCTTCGTGTTGACAGGTCAGAGCTGTTCTTTTTGTGTTTATCAGGCCAAGATGCAAACGGCAAGCCATCCATAAATGCAGCAGGGTGCCAGAGCACCATTGGTGGAGCTTCTGTGACCTTTCATGGAGACATAGGTTTTATTCTTAATTTAATGAAAGGTGTGGTGGAGGACAAAATCAAACAAATCATTCCTGGAAAGCTGTGTGGTGCAGTTACGAATGTTGTCAACGTGAATGGAGAGAGGGAGTTGCAGAAATTAAAAGGTTGGTGCCAATAATTTCTTTAAAAAAATTAGCAGAAAGCATTTTAAAAATAGTGTTATTGAAATGTGGAAGTAGAGGAATGTCCTGCTTGTTTAAAGGGCTTTTCCCCAATTGACCCAATCATTGTTGATTAGAGTGATCTCCCATGGAATTCGGAACAATAAGTATGATAGACATTCTAGCCATAAGTGCAAAACAGAAGCATGATTCTGAACTAGGATTAGGAAAAGCCTACAAGCACAGAAGTTTATTGTCCTGAAAGAATAAAAAGATCTTCAAGAATGTACCTAACAGACTCTGAAAAGACTAAACTTTTGGAGAAAAATCTTGTGTGATAACTTCATGCAGGCAAACAGGAGCAGTTAAAGAAATGAAGATTGATCAATCCATATATGATTTGCCAGATTAAAAGTTAAGAAAATATTTGTATGAGGTAGAATGTGACACAGTATAGTGACCATGGACATGTATACAAAGGATTGTGAGTTCAAGTCCATGGCGAGGCAAATTTGCAAGAGCCAAGACATTTGCAATCCCCATTTTATTGCGACTGCCTCGGTGGTGTAGTGGTTAAAGCCTTTGATTCCGAGGTGGGAGGTTGGTGGTTCATGCCCCAGCTGAATCATACCTAAGACTTAAAAATTGGTGATCTAGTAGCTTCCCTGCCAGACACCTGGCACTACAGGGAACAGTACTAGGACTGGTTGGCCCGGTGTCAGTATAGTGGGACTGAAACCTGTGATGTGATGGCAGTCAGTGTGGCAGCACATAAGCTTTGTCTAAGCAACTCTGTCCTGATGTGCATCTAGTTTGCGATAGGATGTTAAGCAGGAAAAACCCACCTGGTAGTTATGTCAGCACACAGAAAGTATTAGGACATTATTGTGTTCCTGGTTTCCATCTATAATATCATCTAGTGTGGGCTCTGGCAACCTCTGCAAGTCACTAAAGTAACCTGCTAAAGCAGGGTGGGGGACACCAAAACTGTGACCCCAGTTGCCATTTGGACTCCTACCCACGGCAAAACTGTGACCCCAGATGTTTTCCTTACAGCTCGGTTATCTTTGTGTTCTGTTAAACCTGTGATTTTTTTTTTTGCCGCACTGGATCCTAGCAAGTTAACTTTTGTTGCCCAAAATGAAAATTTTCTCAATTGATTGAATGGACAAATGGTACTGATTATAGTACTAAGCTATTCATAGTAGACTAGTCACCTGCCTTTGAAAGTGCAAAATGTAGACAAGATGAACACTGCTCCACAGATGTGAGGATCACCCATACGTAATAGAATGGAACCCCCATCATGGGGTCTTTTCCTCTTGTCCTTGGTCTCACTGAGGCTTTAAAAGCAGAGTAGTCATCACTGCCAAGGAATGTGATCAGTCGGATGTCAGTCACATAGCCATGATACATATAGAAATGCCATTAGCCAATAAATACATAGAAATCTTCATTGCTGAAAAGCCTGGAAGAATTTTCAAGTCATAAACACAGAAAGCAAAGCAGAATTCAAGAGCTTTGTGTTGCCATCTCTCTGGTTACTATAGAGCTGATAGTCTTGGTCTGCAATTAAACAGGATCAACGACAAACTGACTGTGGCTAATGCAACCAGTTATACAAGTTTAGATTTATTCAAGCTCTCAATACTGACACCTTGATCTTTCAGAATGCTTGTAAATCACCCTCTGTTTCAGTCTTCTTTTCAGCCGTCATGTTGTCTTCAGAGTGCTTGTTCTACTCAGAAGGGAAGACTGATGTTGTGTTATGTGAAAGATACAGTTTTAGGCATGTACAGATGTATGAAAAGGTTTTGTAGAAGAAAACCAGATTTGCATAGTACATGTAAAACTAGTCTTCTATACATACACGTGTGTTCTGCACAATTGGGTTGTTGCTTTTGGCGGTCATTTAATACCAGACAGTCTCACAGAATGCACTTGTGGAAAACTATGGTGCCGATGAGAAACTTGCTTGAGATATAATGATGTTGGACATTCCGCTTGTTGTGCTGCAGTAATCACGCCCTTGTTACACAGTCTCTTCTTGCTGGACTACCGCCTGGTTTTACCACCATCATTTGCTCCACTTTACCTGCAGACTTACCACAAGGTCAGCACATGTACAGCTGCCTAGCTGATAGTAGTGTGTGTGTATGTGTGAGAGTGTGTGCATGCTGCTGTGGTATGTTCATAAAGGTGGTGCTTAATTTCTCCTAACATTATAAAGATTGCACTTTTTGTTCTAAACCTTTACAGGATTTGTTTAAGTATTATATTTGCTAATCTTTCTCTGTAGGTCATTAACCAAGACTCTCCTGCTTCTGCAGGACAGTGTTTTTGAGTCCATGAATGGGGCAAATTTAATAATAGTAGTATTAACAGCAGCAGCATAGCAACACAATATGAGAGATACACAGTGATTCACACAGTGATTATTTTTCTGAAATATAAACAGCATTGCTCTAAGTACAAAGTTCAATAAGTCTTGCACAATAAAAACAAATGCATATTTGTTAAGTTAAAAAGGATATTAAAAGAATAATTTATTGCTTAGCTGTTTTTTTTTTTTTTTACAAATCTAGCTTGTAATATATTTCATTGTACACAGATTTGTTTCAATTATCACAGGGGGAGATCACCTGGGCAGCTGACCCTAGCCCACCACCATTCTCCCCGCAGCCAATCCCATTGTCAGGGGATAGCAGCAAAATGCTGTATATGTGGATTTCGGAGTATGTGCCTCAGTCATTTGCATATGCTGCACAGAGCCATGGATTCCTACGCTATAATCTGACAGCCCAAGATGTGAGTTGTAGTAAGAAAACAGGATGTTATTAAGAACATGTAACCCTGTGAAATGAACTGCAGGGCAGTGTTGATAGGCAACCAGCCCAGTAAAGGCAGATTGCATAATTTGCCAGTCGCCACCTAATTCACATGGATACTCAGTGTGATACAAGTCAGAATTAGGAAGTTAGGAATGGTACATTGTTAATTTTGGTATATTCCCATTCTTCATTATTTTGAAAGCTTCCGCCTGGCAACAGCACTTTCCTCAACACCACCTGCTCTGGCTTCAGCTTCTGTGTGGGCAGATTGTTTCCTGCTGTAAGTGGAGCATCTATTGTGGAAGTTGAATTCATGTTTTAAAGAAGGGTGTAATCAGGGATCATACCTAATTACAAAAAAGTATGGTACAGTTTTCTAATTTTACAATCTTCTAAAATCAATTTTGCTATCAAACTCCAATGTAAACATGCAATGAGTGACTGATGTAAGTGCATGTGCTCGTATGCATTCGTGGGGGTCACAAGCCAGTGAAATTTTTCAATGCTGTACAGCAGTGAATGGAGTGCTGATATCACACATGGGATGTAGAAAAGTAGTGGAAGGTGAAGTGCATGTTACAGCAAATCATTAATGTGGTAGTGTTACAGAAAGTTGCCTCTTGAAGAAAAGATTACATATGACCGCGTCGGCTTTGTTCATGGAGCATTATGGTCTTTCTTTCTGTATTCCCTGGAATTCCTTGTGGAACACATGGGCTAGGGGTGTTATAGTAATAGAACCCTCAAATAATGGTTATGAGTTACTTATTCTTCAACACACTGGACCCTGAATATGTATTTTCATAATAGTAACCTACAGCTGATGTTTGTATTCTCAGATAGCTGAGAAGTACCCCAACAGTCAGGTGGAGCTGCGCATGAGCTCATCTAGGATGCCTGTTGTCAAGATGCAACCTGGATCTCTGGGAGCTAGCTTTGCTGGGAACATTGATTTTTTTGCACACACACCTGGTGGCCAAGTACCCTATCTGCTCACTCTGAATGTAGTGAGTAATGCTTTACTCTCACTTCACTTAAAATTTCTCTTTTTATGCATTTTGATTGGTGTAATGGGAACTGCAGAGAGAAAAGAACAAGAATTCTTTCATTCCCAGTTATTATCGTCAGAAAGAGAATGTGGCAAACATTAGAGGCTGAACTTGTGACACTTGTGAACCTACCATCCAAGCTAGTAAAGAAAATCAGGTTGTTCAAGGACTGGAATGCAGTGAAAGTGCATAATATAGCAAGGTGATTACAAAAGAACTTTAATGTATGATGGACAAGGGTGACAAAGTTTTAAGAGTGCAGTTGCTATAGTTGACAGTCATAGTCATAACTGCTGTAGTTCAGGAAGAAAAGTCGTAGTGAACCTTTGCAGCGTATAACAACACAGACAATAGTAAGAACCACCACCAAATTAAAAAAGTTAAAAGGAACCGTCAGGAGTGTTGCAGGTTATGTACAATGGTTTCACAGCTTTGTTGGTATCAATGTCCTCATAAAAGAAAAGTATCTGTTTAAAGTTTGCTGTGGCTTGTAGGTCTGATGGTAAAATTTGTGGTTGTAGTGAGAATACCCTAGAAATGCACAGATTTTTTTTCTGTTGACAGTCAAGCAGCATGAACTTCAGTGCTTCAATAAGTGAAGAAACGGTGAAGGGAGAAATCTTGGGCACAAGGTACAATAATTTCTGGGAAACAACAATTTTCCCTAACTGTTGAGGTGCAGAGGCAATGTACATCGACAAGGATAATTGTTATCGTGGCATTGTAGTAAGTGTGGAGATGAGATGTAATAAGGAAAGACTGCATCAACATATTAAAAAGTTTGTCAGGATAAGCTATCTGCAGCTTCTGCAGCTTTGTATATCGCACACATCCATCCATAATGAAGAGGCATATACCCTTCTGTTGTGAATAAAATATCTGCAAATGATATGTATGAGATGCATAGTTTTCTTGTTTTACAACTGACAGCTTTGTCAAGAATCTGGTCATTTCCCGAGCCTTAACTCCTCATTGCTCACAAATTGATGGAAATGTAGCAAGCCCAACTTGTTTTACTTTGCCTGAATATAGAGTACCAGACATACTAGTCCTACATACATTTCCATTTCAAATTGTATGTAAAGACAATTGCTGCGGTATGATGGTGAACATCACTGACTACTGCCAAGTATTAATTTACATTGCTTTACCTCAGAGCAAGGCACTAACATATAAGCTACATACATGACCACTTTTAACGTGAAAATCTTTTACTTCTACAGGACTGATGTTGGTGTCCAGGAATCTGCTATTGGGCCTTTGAATGTAAGGTTTCCCACTGAAAATCTGCCACTTAAAAAAGAGTTTATTTCTAATGTAAAATGAAGCATTCAAACAAGCTTAGCCACTGAACTGAATATTTACAGATTACACACCTGTCTTCACAAGGTTAAACATATTTTTTTATTCCTAAGAAGCACTGCAGGAGATGGATAACACTTCTGCAAAATTTTGATTTTCTGACTGTGGATGGGTTTATGGATGGGTGGATGTTGTACAGAGATCTAAACAATATCTAGCATGACATGTATTGCAGAATTTAATAATTGAATTTTAACTTTTAGCACTGTGAATATTGCAGCATTCAATAATTGCTGAACATTTAAATATTTAGCACTAGATGTACAGCGTACCAAATTTTAAAATGTTTTAATATATATTTAGCACCAGATGTATTGCTGCATTACCATGCTAGATGTCAAATGCTTCACTCAAAACATGAGATATCGCACAAAAAGTACTCCACTTAAGTACATGTATGAACATGCGGGTGAACACAACTCATGGGTTCCAATTAAGCCAAAAGGTACTTCAGACCACTAAAGCATAATACAATGTATAGTTTGGTTTCTGTGCTACAGGCCAAGGTGGTCAACACGATGGTGGGACTAGCAATGGAACTGTTCATTGTGCCGAAGCTGAATGGTGAGCTGAATGTAATAGGTGGTTAATCTTGTGTATGCAACAGCTCTCATTTTCCTTGATTAGATTTACTTAGCTAAATTTTAATGCTGACCCCTTCAATGATGAACTATGTACACAGTAATTTACTTAATAATAACAATGAACATTTATATATAGCTCCTTTTCTCACAAGAGCTCAGGGTCTGTACAAATCAGGGATACAGGCACACTCATGTAAACACACACATGCGTGCGTATGTGCACACACACACACACATATTGGCGCACAGGTAGGTAGGTGATTACAAGTCCGGAATATATAGGTGTGTTTAAGGGTGGACCTAAAGGACTGTAAAGGGATGAGCAAATGTGTAGAGGGAGGGAGTTCCAGATATGAGGTGCAGCATAGGAGAACGAGGGTTCGCCGTAGCTTTTAGTCCTAACTTGAGGAGTCGTAAGATGAAAGGAATCACCCGAGGAGCGAAAAGTTCTTGTTGGGGTGTAAGAATGAAGAAGATCTGATGGATGGGGGTGCAATTATGAAGATCTGAGAGATGGATGGGGTGTAAATATAAAGAAGATCTGAAAGATAGACGGGGTGTATGAAGATCTGAGAGATGGGGTGTAAGTATGATGATCTGAGAGATAGACGGGGTGTAAGTATGAAGAAGATCTGAAAGATAGGGTGTAAGTATGAAGATCTGAGAGACAGATGAGGGTGTAAGTATCAATAAGATCTGAGAGATGAATGGGGGTGTAAGTATGAAGGTCTGAGAGATAGATGGGACCAGTAGTATTGAAGGTGGAGAAATAGAGACAGGTGACTTTGTATTTAATTCTAGCCTCTATAGGTAGCCAATGCGATGTGCACAGATGAGGTGTGATGTGGATGTTGTAGCACTAGTACCTGTGAATGGATGCTAAAGGGTAAAGTATAAAAGGACAGGACACTATTCCAACATAACAGTTCTATATTGAACCATTCTAGGCTTCTCCAATAAACTTAAGAGATCCCAAGTGCGGGTAGAATTTTAAAAAAAATACGGTTACAATTTCAGAACATACTATATCTACCTTTTCTGGGAGCATGACGTTGCCTACTAGGAATCTGTGCACAGTGCAGACGTATAATGATGGTTGTGTATCATGCAAGTTGTCTGCATCAGTTTGATAGTTGACTGATTAGTTCGTCTTTCTCTCTTTTTCCAGAAGTGGGCAGCAGAGGTTTCCCACTTCCCAAAGTTGACAACCTCAAGTTCCTGAATAGTGAACTTGAAATACTGACTGTAAGTAGGCATAATCTGGATACTGAATGCTCCAGTTAGTCAGCTATGAATTGGAAGTACTGTTGTTGCTGACAGTAAAAACATCAAGTTTACAGTTTGGGAATTCCAAACACAGCAACTTGCTATTTGCGTATTAGTGACTAGATGACATTCACCATACAGGAATGATGATATTGATGATCTTCAGATACCTATTTTACTTTCATGAATTTCTGATGGCCTAAAGTAAATTTGTAGTTCTCAGCAGATATAGAAGTAAACCTTGCATTTCAATTTCAGGGTGCACTTATGGTCTCAACTGATGTGCAGTATACTGCCTCAAAATGGAACCGCTAAGATCTGTGAGAAAATATTCCTTTTTGTTATAAGTGTTTGCTTTATACATAGTTGCCAAAGACACAAAGACTTAAATGATACATTAAAAGCAGAAATGAACGGTGAAGGGATGCATTAAAAAACACATCCACTTGCATGTATCACAACTCCACAGATATTTAAAAACACATTAAATATAAACATCATATCAGCATATCATAGTTCTAAAACATACAGTGCACAAATGCAAACATAACAAATGCTTGACTGTTATTAATATTGAAGGAGCCATCTCTTAAAGTGTAGCTTGTGGATACGAAACTTCCATGCATGAAACCACACAAATTCAAATATTTTATTAACATTTATGGTGTAAACCCTCTACTTTGCTATCACGGAATTCTGGTCTGTCACTGCTTAGATTTATTAATAAGCAGATTTTGCGTTTACAAGTAAAGATTGAAACTGTCGTCAAAAATATAAAATCTTCTGTAAAAGTCAGAAAACCCCAAGAGTGACACAGAACGGACCCGAGTCAAGCTAGAAGATGGTACATGGGTTTGTTGTAGAGGAGATGAAGTAATATTAAAAGTGAAAATTTATATTACCACTACCAGTACTATTTAAATATTTTCACACTTGCACATTTACTGAATTACCCTGCAACAATTTAAACCCAACATTGGTTCACTGATTTATCCTGGGTTGATTCCCTATAAATACTTCCTTTATATTCTGCCCACAGTTACAAGCAATTGACATGATTTGCTGATAGTGTCTACTATACACCGATCGATGATTTTTATTCCACCAATTCTGATCAACAGTTTGTTAAGGTGTCATATAGATAGATCATAAGGAGTGCAATAAATAATGACAAGATCATAAGGAGTGCAAACAATAATGACAATTACTATTAATAAAATTGGAACATTTTAACAACAAAACCGAAAAATCTATCATATCAGTGCATCGTGTTTTCATTGCGTTCATCATGAAGTGTCATTGAACTGGACAGCACGTGCATTTTTTCTCAACATTCCAGCAAGCATATAATTGATTTAAATCCCTCTTCTATCTTCTATCCATCCTCCATCGTCACGCGACTTATTATCGGATTGTTCATATTATTATATATTATGATTCTTATGAACTCATTGTAAAAAGTTACACCCTGGTCTAGACTAAACAGTACGCCTAACTTGCTCCTTCTGGAGATGACGTCACTTCTGCCGTTGTGCTCCCTGCCAAGTTTTCGACAATCTTCAGTGTGGGGGCTATCCGCAAGCTACATTTTAAGAGTTTTGTGAGAATGCACGTTGTTAACATGCAGACCAGTTAAACATTTCCAACATGAATTGCATCACCTTCTCAGTAGCTGGAATCTTCTCTGCTTTTAAAAATAAACATTTGAAGCTGACACTGTATACCTTGTGACCAATCTAGTCATAGCTACACCTTGAGACATAGTTCGTGTACTTCATAACTTACCTTCACATTTATTTAAAGTTAAGGCAGTCAAGATTCTTGATTTGACCAGTTCATTTGACTAGTCATCATAACTTACCTTCACATTTATTTAAAGTTAAGGCAGTCAAGATTCTTGATTTGACCAGTTCATTTGACTAGTCATAGCTACACCTTGAGACATAGTTCGTGTACTTCATAACTTACCTTCACATTTATTTAAAGTTAAGGCAGTCAAGATTCTTGATTTGACCAGTTCACACATAATGAGAGAAGAAACCCCATTCCATGACTGTTGTGATGTTGACCAGAAGTAACAGCTGGTTATGGTTACAGGTATCTCCAGGTAATGGCAGACAGACTTTCCCAGCACCAATCCAAAGATGCCAACAGAATGAAACTTCAAGGGATGGAGGCACTGAAGCTTTGGATCAATTTAGAGTCATCTTCACTCTTAGTTTATTGTCATCGTCACACTAAGTTTAGTGTCATCATCATCACAGTTTATTGTCATCATCACACTAAGTTTAGTGTCATCATCATCACAGTTTATTGTCATCATCACACTAAGTTTAGTGTCATCATCATGCTCAGTTTTGTGTCCTCTCTTGGTATAAAACAAATTTATTGAATGGACAAGCACACTATATGAATCCATCAAGCAATTAACAATAAAAAAATATATTACAAAATATATATTCATGAAACATTTATCCATTACGATGTATACAATAAATAGTTACAAGAAAACAAAAATGACATTCTGCAAGTTACCTGAACAAGAAAAAGTTAAGAGTGTACTGGGACACATTCTTCAAATAAAAAACATGTTAACATCTTCAACTTTCACAGCAGTACATCAACGTACAAAAATGTTTATAGCATGTTAAAGACATTATTAAATTTCTGAACGTCATGTAAACAATTTTCAAGAAAACAACAGTACAATATTAAAATGGATGCACATTTGGTACTGATAATAAAATGTTTTCTGGGAATTTGTTATGCATGTACTCTGAATGTCAGTTTGCAGCAGCAGATGCACACAGGTATTTTCAACAAAAGGCTGCAAGGACAGTTGCAGTTTTACTCATTTGTGCAAACATACATGTAGTCTGTGATAAAATGTAACTTATCATCTTCGTAATGTTCCGAAATGAACGTTTTTGTAAATTTACTACACTGTACTGTTGAAGTCATACTTTAGATCTAGCAACAAAACTGATCCCCATTTTACATTAAAAATTTATTTTTGAAGATGCAACACACCTTGGTGATACATTTCAATTAAACCAAGAATGATTCCTGACCCAGCAGTTTACAAAAGACGGTTAGTTGTTGGGATTTTATGTGTCAGCAGCTTAGGCTACAGCATGGTGGTGTTGGTTTTCGGATTAAGCTGGGTGGATGGATAATGTAAACATGAACAAACTACAAGATTTTTTAAATTTGTAATGCCAAAGGGGCTATTCAAAGCCTGGTTAAGGCTATTCATGGCATGGAAGAGGTTTAATGTGAACAGAAAGGAGACCCACATTGAGTGTAAGCTGCTCAATGTGTGTTTTAAAATAATAGCATGAGTGATGCTATGTGAGGTATGTATGTCCCAAACTAGGCATATGAAGACATCTCTCTGCACAGGTTCTGCACTGTAGATATAATCAAAGAGTGTGGGAAGAATGGAGTAAAGTTTATGTTTGGGCAGTGTCCCACCAGGCTTGCCAGTGATTGTGGATGTAAGAAGAAATAAGAGTAACAGAAAAGGAGAAGATGGTCACAGGATGCAAAGATCCAGCTTGGCAGACAATGCGAGAAGTAGCAAAAAAATTATTGAACACTATCATATAGATTCCTTTCCAGCTTGTATTTAAGAGCACCAAATATTACCAGAAAGGTCTTTTTCCAGAATTCGTCCAAACAGGAATGAAAGATGTTATTCGCATCAGCTGATACATTCTGCCACTCTTAAGGTGTTATATATTTTTTAAAAAAACCCTACATGTGAACACACCTGCATCTGCATCATATGTAATATTTTACAAATGAAAATAAAGAATCCACAAAAGTGTTACGTCTGTGTAATCTAAATCAATACTAGTTACAGCACTAACACAAAAAGAAAAAAGGTACGCTGAATGAATTTGAACAATTTTGATGAGACAATCACCAAATATTTAAACATTTACATCCCCATGGCACATCCAGGGACTCTTTTTTTAAAGATAAAATAGAACCAAAAAATTGGACAAATGGATTTGAAAAATAAAAATAACATGTTTATTGTAAGAAGGCCAGTGACCTTTGCTTTACAACAAACACAACTTACAGAGAATAATACCAAGACACGTCGACTCCTAATTACAAAAAATGGTAACAATGCTGTGAACTGATACACAACGGCAATGACAACATTAGAAAAGTGCTTCCCAGCTCCAAGAAATGAAGACAGTAAATTGTTCTTTGTTCAGGGTTGATGGCCATGCCATCCTTAAAAGGAGTTGGGGGAGGGGGCCTGACATAACCACAACAGCCTTGCACATGGTTACAGATGAAAGAACTGACTACACCTTTCTTGAGTCAAGATCCCAACATGACTTCCAATTCAGATCTTTTTGATCTCTGTGGTTTTGTCATTTTTAAGACTGTTTTCTTACTATACTCCTTATACTAAGGCTGGCACGCCAAACTGAACAGATAATAGTCATAATAATAATTCATTTTATAAAGCATGAAACCCAACTAAAAGTTTGCTCTAATGCTTAAAAACACCCACCCCCACAGATTGGATACATGAAATACTACTGAGAGTAAACAGCAGCAACACTTTGAAGGAAACAACCACACAGCAGGCTTATAGTTAAAACAGCATATTGAGGCTAAAAATTACAAGCCAAATTCAATCAGGAACACACAAAAGCGCCCAACCCAAGCTAGCACAAAACATATAAAAAGCAAGGTTACATAAAACCTACATGAAAGAACCACTAATATTTAATTTTAAACAGTAAGGCATAAAGACATTTATAAACAGAACAAGGGAGAGAACTGCTGGCAAGACAGCATGATGATGCTTCAGCACTAGTGAACTGGTCTTTGGGCATGTAGATACATGTATCTAGAGAAGAGGTGAGTTTTTAGGTCCTTTGTGAAAGACAAGAATAACTCAGTCTGGTAGAGGGAGGATGGCAGTGTTTCAGAGGTAGGAGGCAAAGACAGAAAAAGAACATTTACAAAAGGAGTGAGAAGGGAAATATCGAGTGACTACAAGAGCAGGATCTTTGAGAGTGGACAGAATGGGTTGGCTTGTACAGAGAAAGGAGCTCAGACAGCTAGTATGGACAAGAGAAAGGAGAGAGTGGAAAGACAGACAAGCGACCTTGCAGTCAATTCTGAGTTTTACAGGAAGCCTGTGAAGTGAACAGAGAGTGGAGGCAGCATTACAGTAGCTAGGCTGAGGGAGTACTAGGTGGGCAGCACTGTTTTGAATGCACTGGAGCCTTGACAGTTGTTTATCATCAGGAAGAACTGCTAGAAGATAATTGCAGTAGACAAGAAAAAAAAAGGAGACAGCAAGTTTGTTTGCAGTTTGAGTAGAGAAATATTTTCTATTTAGCCAATTCTACATATGTGAAATTAGAGAGACCTACACAGTGTTCACTTGCATGTCCACAGAGGTTCATCAATATACACTGTACACACCTAGATTTCCAGCTGACTTATTATGTGCCCAGCTATGTCCAGCAATTGTACCGATAACGACTGAGTTTGGTTATGGTACAAACTACCATTTTTCTGTTTTATCATTCAGTTTTAGTTTGTTTTGACGCATCCAATCTGCTATAAAACCAGTGGAGATGGACTGGCTAAAGCTGGAATATCAGTAGGTACCACAGAATCATACAACTGAGAGTCACTGGCATAGAAGTCATAGGAGAGAGCAGAACCAGGCTAGCACAGTCCTACCCACCGCTGCCAGTGGTACCACTCAGACAGTGGCATAGGATGGTATGATCGACTGTGTCAAAGGCAGCAGACAGATCCTGTAGCAACAAGATCGACACCTGACATGTCTGCTGCCCAAAGGAGATCATGGACCACAGGCAATAATGCGGTTTCAGTGCTGTGAATCTTTTTATATGCTGAATGGAAGCACTCTAGCAGGTGATGCTTTTCAAGGTGGTCCATAAGTTGACACAGCACAATGCACTCTTAAGACTTTGGAGAGATTGGACACCAGATGATAGTTCTTGAGAATTCTGGAACCACAATTGAGTCTTTGAAAAGTAGATTCGCAAAGGTATACTTGAATGACAGAGGAACAGTGCCAGATGAAAGGTAGGCATTCATGAACAGCATAAGAGAAGGAACTATTTTGTCAAGAAATTCAAAGAGAAAACTAGCTGGAATGGGAGCCAGCTGACATGATTTTGGGGGCATGCTGAGTATGACCACTTTTGATTGCAAGTCAGAAGGAATCAAATGGAGTTACTGAAAAACAAGGTGGGTCAGAGGACCCAACAACTGGGTGGTCAACCTCAAGATCCCTTCTGATATCAGCAATCTTACTATTGGTCACCAGGAATAGTGGTGGGCAATACCTTTGCCACAGCCATGGCCATAAGTTCACAACTAAGGAGAAAAAGCTCTGTGGAACTGGTAGATCTGACGATCTTATTATATAAGCAGCCTTCACATTGTGAATCATGCAACTGGTGACACTGTGGTGGTGAGTACAAGTCTGTGCACTGTCAGGCCAGTGACAGTCAAACTGACAGCCAAACAACCTGTGACAGCCTCACTAAGCTTGGTCAGCTGGTTTTCTACAACCACATTTACTGTGAAATGACAGTGGTGACAGGAGAAGCACGATGCACCAACATGTCAATATTTCCACAAAAGTCCAAGAACACAGTGCAGTCAAAGGGAAACATCTACCCCTTGATGCTTCCTCTACTACACCATGTCAGGGTCAGTGATTCACTGCCAGGCCTCTCAAAAATGATGTGTGACTGATGAAGAAAAATACATGTTGATGGGGTGTATGGTTCCAAATTTTACAAGTGATGTTTTTTTCAATTTTGGACATAAAATGCACAGCTGGGCTTTATGAACACTGAAAATGTCATAAGACAAATACATGAATGTTGCTATTTCTCTATTCAATCATTCACATAACAGATTAGAAAATAAGCAGCCTCAAAGTAGTTCTTATACATAAACTATAAATATATATGTTTCCATATTATGGATAAAAAACGAGAGGTTCATAACGACAGGTTCATTTCACACCTGTTAAACAAACACAGTACAAAACGCCTTGCACTTGTTTTAGCCAACGGCTGTGTTTAAAACTCTAATGCAGGGTAGCCACCAACTTTCTGGCACATAAGACAGCCTGACAGCTCCTTAGGATTTTTAAGGGTGTGCTTAATTACACAAAAATGCTTGACAAATCTGTTGTAGATCTGACCAACAAAATCTCATTTTTGGAGTAAATTTTTTTTTGGGGGGGGAGGGGAAATATTCATCAGATGGCACAACTCATGGTAATCACTCCACTACTAGTTCAGTTCCAGCTTAACGTGGATTGTACTGGTCCCTAACAACTAGTTGGAAGAAGCAATGTAAATAGTAGTCAGAGCTGGAGACCGAGTCTAATGGAAGAACTTAAAGTCATCAACCTGTCTTGGGAAGGAGCAAAAACAATTGCCAGAGACTCAGGAAGTGGAGGACAACTGTTGAGGCCCTCTGCTCCACAAGGAGGAAAGAGGACTAAACTACTGGCTAAAATAGATGCATGCCCAAATCACCCTTTTACAATGAGCACCATACATGTATTTGCAAGTTGGAAATTCCTTTTGGTAAAGGGACTCAATCACTGCCAATTTCCCCCACCACTATTGGGAACTTGCTATAGCTCCGTACCTGGTCACAAGGGCCAAGCCTTTACAATGAAACAGCCCGAGGAAAAATGTGCTGCAAGTGGCAGTAAGAAACCTGACACTCAAATGGCCAATGTCATTTCTCCATTCCAACACACACCACTTTCCCTCATAAACTTCTAACGTGGAGAGCTTCTGAAGTGACTGTAGTCCTCTCCACTTGTTCAAGGCCAAAGTTTCTTTTGGCAAGATCTCCCCTGACAAGATCCAGACATGAATCACCAATCTTTCTGGATGCAGGTTCCTGTGGTGGTTGCAGCACCTTGGCTGGGCACAGCAACTTGTGAAGTAACATTGTAGTGAAAAGGATAACATCCGAGATACAAACTCTGTTCTGCTAGACAGGATCAATGAGTTGCTTCCTGATTCCTTTCACCTTCACCTTTAGTTTTGGCAGAATGGTCGTGGAAGAATAATTGTCAGCTGACAGAAATGGACAGGGCATCAACTGGCAAGGCTGTGAGGTGTGGAACTAGAAAGATACAGTAACACACAACTAAGAGTGAAGAGTGGCAACCATTTCCTGAGACTCCATGGAGCTAAACAAAACTTGGTTATTTTGCACAATGAGATTTGAGCAGACCCTCTGCCCTGTGGCTGACCAAGGTACAGCAATACGAGGTGCTGTGGTCATGCCTACAAGATGAAAAGTGTCAGATATTTTGGCCTTACCTCTTCTATGACAGCTGGCATCACGTAAAAATACTTTACTGCTTGTCAGATGAAGGTATCAGCACCCTTTATTCCTGAGAATTTGTGTCCAAGTATTCTCAGTCCAACAGGTTTTGGTGTTGTTTGTTGGGTAAGGAGACAGTTTAGACACCAGAATGTGAACTGGTTGACCATTTTTCAACTTGATCGTTGTCTGACTCAACCACTGTGGGTGGTCAACTCGACCACAACAGCGAATCAACCCAACCACCATGGTGAATCCCAGTCAAGCTGCAGATTTGTGCTAGCTACTCAGCTAAGTACACTGAGCATGCAGACATTGCACCAAGTCCAATACAAGAGAAAGTAAAGACAATTGACTTCCGACATGTAAGACTGATTTTCACTTGCCAAGTGATCTCACATTAGTGCAGCACCCGTTATCAGAGGTTGAGTGGGTCCCTGGTGATGGTCGAGTCAGTCCCAGACAGTGGTCAACAGTCTCAGACAGTGGTTGAGTTGACTGGCTGAGCTGACCCTACCCCAAATGGTTGGAGAAATAGCAGCATCACACATGACTCCTTTCTCTATCTCTTAATGACTTGTCCTCATAACATTTCAGCACTTGTTTGGTTTACATAGATGACACAAATCATTCACTCAGTCTGTGTGGTGGGCTTTGAAGACAGGTTTTTTCTTCTTCTTTCCCATTATAACTTGTCTTTGGCAAACGTACGTTCAAGTTTCCTCACAATAAACTAGACAACACTTCTTTCCCATATACAGTGTACCTTGTCTTATGCAAACCTATGCTCAAGTTTCCTCACAATAAACTAGACAAAACTTTTGTCCCCATATACCTTGTCTTTGGCAAACGTACGTTCAAGTTTCCTCACAATAAACTAGACAACACTTCTTTCCCATATACAGTGTACCTTGTCTTATGCAAACCTATGCTCAAGTTTCCTCACAATAAACTAGACAAAACTTTTGTCCCCATATACCTTGTCTTTGGCAAATGTATGTTCAAGTTTCCACAAAATAAACTAGAAAAAATTCCTTAGTTGTAATGTACATATTGTCAGACAGCTACAGGTAGTTTAGCTAGCAAACAGGATTGCATCGGTTGACAGCTGGCTGAGAACTGGAGGAGGGAGCTGCTCAACCACCCACGATGGCCAGTTTTTACATCACTCCTTCTGACTGGTTGTTGGGATGCAATAAAGAGCATTTCAAGCTGGAACTGGGCCAGTATCAAGGTAATTACTGTAGGTCATGCTGTCCGAAAAGGCCAGAAGAATTTTATAGCAACATATTTTTATTTGCAGATTTCAACAACCGTCCCCTTAGACCAAAATATTTTTTGTTGAGCACTGTTCTGTAATTGAGCAAAGACTCAGCTCTCCGCAGGGAGCACATGCTCATGCCTACTTCCATGTTTTAACTCATTAACATTGAAACGAATTTGCAAAATGGCGTAGTGAAGATGTGGTTCCAGAGACTTTTTTTAAAACAAATTTTAAGCTGCAAGATTTTTTTGACAAGGGAGGTAAATTGCATTTTCCAATAGCAAAATCATTTTTTCTATAATTTCCTCCCTTAGAACACTTTTGGAAATCTGTGGCTGAAACCACGGTATCTAGTTAGGTAAATGGCTGGCTGCCATGGTCAAACCCAGCACTTCTCCGCACAACAAACAGGTGGGTCCCAGAGTTTACTCAGGATTACATCTATTTCAGTGTGTGGCGTTCATCCTGGAAAAACTACTGGCATCTATAGATAATTTCCACCAGGTGTTATGGATCACAAGTGCTGCAAATGGCTGTAACAGTTGAGTGTTCAGTGTCACCAGAGCATTTTCAAGATGAGGTTTCCATTCAGCTGGTTACTTAATATAATGATAAGATATAAGCCACATTTTGCAAGTTAGGTTCTATATTAATCCCAGCACCTCAGTGTCAGAAGCTGTCATCAAGAGGTAACATTCCATGCTTCAGCAGTGTGTGTGTGTGTGCAAATTTATTATAAAGGTTTGTAAAATAATAAATATTTGCACTTAATAAGTTCAAGAATAAAGTCACTGTCCCTGTCTTTCACCTTCGTTCACTCTGTTAAGTTGTTGAAACAAGTGATCCAAAAGCGAAGTCACAATATGTGAAAGTCGAGTAGGAAGACTGCAGTAGACAAGTTCTCCACACTGAAAGCCTACAGACACCAGCCTCACATGGCTTATGAAGGTGGTTTGTTTGGCTGCAGACCTCTGCTCTTAAAGTAGTCTGTCACCTGCTTGGGCACCTCTGCAAGGACATGCCTGGCCAACTCGGCTGAAGAGCTCTGGAAAATATGATTCCATCAACTGACAAAGCTGGCTCCAGATCTAATAGCTACTTACATACAAGGAAAATGAAAGATGCTCATCACTTGGAAAACATCCATGAAGGCATTATAATGAAAACTCGAAATAAAGACATACTGTGGAAACATATAACAAAGACATAAAACAAAGACATGCTATTATTGAGACTGAAACTAGACGGTAGCATTTTGCTCTATACTTGTGAAGCTTCTTTTGCCTTGCACTTTCCCTTCAGTTTTTGATCTTATCTGTCCCATGTGTTCACTCTTCGTACAGCTTGTCAATTTTTAACTTGTAGCTAAGTGACCCTTGTGGGTGAATGCGCACTGCTACCTTGGGTTGTTTCATCTTTTGAGAATTGTGAGGTTTCAAAATCAAGTTTAATAGCAAAGCATGTTATAAAAGATTCTGAGTGTGTTTCTTCCCCAGGAACCATGAAAAAAAACCCAAAAGAAAAAAACAAAGAAAAACTACCAGGAATTGCACTCTAGTTAGAAGGAAATCCCTGGAAAAAAGATAATTCTTTACTTTGATAAGTACAAATCTACTCTCTTATTCTCTTACTATGGCATTTTACAATTAGAAATCAACAGGTGACTAACAGAAAACAAATCTCATACAGTCCGTGCACATCAACACCAGACATACACCATGAACAAGTCATGCATATATTCCTAATATATACAAAGCCCATATTTTTGCACAAACTGTATTAACCTGCTTGAACTCTCTAAATGGAACAAACTGCACAATGTCACGCTTTGCTGGCTCTCCACTTGGCGACCTTAACACACCACTGTCTCCATCCAGCTCGTTCATGTCAGTGAAATCAGCATTGCCCACACCCACAATGATGAGAGACATTGGCAGGTGTGAAGCCTTCACGATGGCATCTCGTGTGTAGCTCATATCGCTCAGAACTCCATCAGTCAGCATCAGCAGGATGAAGTATGCCTGTTTCACAACAGCCAAGTCAAATACCAGACATAATAAGATGAAAATCTTATTGAACAACTTGACTGTTGGATGCTAGGAAAAAAAGGAAACTGTATGGCCCGTAAGTGTGCACGACTACAGATTCCTGATTTCCAGAAGGCATTTTCCAAAGCACTGTAGCTCTACAATGCAATTGAGTGCAATATAATGATAACATATATACCACATACTGTCAAAAATCATCTTAAATCCTCAAAAACACTCAGATTCGAGCAACCATCATCCACTGTATGTCTATGATGCGACTGAGTTAAGCAGATGAAGTGCAGACATCGAGACTAAAAGTTTTAAGCAGGTGAAGTAAGGATGTGTGGACTGAAAGACTTTAGGCACAAGATATGCAGACATGGAAATCACAAGCTTAATTACGTGGGCGCCCTTCTGAGGTTCTTCTTGCTGGGCAGCTGCAGCAAAATTAGCCACATGTCGAATGATGGGTGCTGCATTTGTGGGCCCATACAGCTGCACACGCTGAATGCAAGTATAGTATGCCTGCAGAACACCGTCAATACCTGCACAGGGCATATAGGAAGAATAAATTGCCTTTTCAAGATGTCACATTATAAAGTGGCCACAACAGAAAATAACCTTTTGAAGCTACTCCTCTTGGTCTTATACAATGCAAAGCCACATGATTTCTCATAAAGTAAAAAGTGGAAAGGTGATTTGTTCATATACAGAAAGTGCCCAGATGTGATGTGAAAATGCACCTGCACAAAATGGATTCTGGGGGTTGAAGTTGATGGCAAACTCATGCATGACCTGTTCACTTGGCGGTATCTTGGCACCAAATCCCAAAGCTGGAAACATTTTGTCACTGTAATAAAAATTATAAGTATTTTTACTGCAAACCATAACATTTTTACTGTAATTAGCTGATTTTTTGGAGTGTATTTTACTTCCTATGACACAATATTTGTAAAGTAAAAATAGTACCCGTATCTCACTCACCAGATGCAAGCACTCCACAACATTGTTTACATGTCTATGCTCTGGTGAATAAGGTTTCAGCTTGGTTAGTAGAAGTTTGGGCTATTTGTCATATGTAAGTATGGCTGGGTATGGTTAATTTTATTTTATATTTTATCCGACATATTTGTTGAAAATGATCAGAACACGGTAAAGTTATAAAATCTGAGAAAAATGTACATGTATATCAAATAATTAGACATCATTAAACTCCACAAAAATATAGGGATAGACAAGGTAGTGTACAAGGAAAGAAACAGCAAAGACACACACAATCTCCCTTCTTGGTTTCTCTTCCCTCTCTCTCACACACACACATACACACACACACAAACACATAAGCGTGCAAAGTTGGTTAAGATTAAAGTCAGAGACTCTTGAGCACCTAACTGGACTATGCAGTACCATGGAAGGGGGAAGGGCAGGATGTGTAAACTGTACATCTTTACTGGATACCTCTCTGTACAATCACAACTGATGCATAGAATGAGAGTGGGATGCACTGGCATATACATAGCAAGCTGATGATAACACAGAGTGATCAGACAGTAAACAAGATTCTAATAACATTCAGTCAAAGCACTAGATTATTTAACATTGTTTTCTTCCCAAAACAATTAAGTGTTCAGTGGATACCGACAACTAAAACACAAAATAGCTATAGGAAGAATAAATCGCCTTTTCAAAGCTGAACTTGTTCACAGCAAATAAGCAGGAAAAAAATTTAATTCCAGAGATAAGCTCAACCTGTCATAATCTTGACAAACATCCCCAACTGCCCGGATGGCTTGCATGTACTCATTGGGCTGGTGAGGATTGATGTAGTGCAGTGATGTTGGCTGAAAAGGGTTTCCATTAGAAGCTGTGAAGTCAATGCCAACCTGCAGAAATGATTCATATAAAACCCATGTCTCTGTGAACTGTAAAATGTCACAAATGCTACGTGCTATGGTGTGCAGTGTTAGTCAAGCAAAGTCCTGCATACCCCCTCTGCCAGCTGATCAGTTTTTGATCACAAAGCCATTCCCATGTTTTTCAGCCGCACAGGAAGACACCAGAGGTCGGCAGCACCTAATCTAACAAACAAGCAACTGATGTGCACTGGCCAGCTGCACATGCACATCCAAACACACACACACACATGCAGATGGACATGCATGCACATGCAAACATAATAAAACTAACCGTAAAGTTGATCTGCATTCCCCCGAAGATGTAATCCAGAAAACTGTGTATTTTGATCAGCTGAGAGGACAGAACAATACAATTCACATGGCAGGAACAGTGTGTCTGATAGTTATGATATTTTTATTATCTTTTGGAAATTCAAGTTTTGATTTGTCTTAATTGTGGTACAAAATAACACTAAATCATTAGTAACCACTGATTATAGTTTGACACATGGAATAATTATTACACTCATCAAAGATTCCCTTAAAAGCAGTCTGATTCAACAACCAAAAAGTTCAAGCACTGACTGCTCTTTCTGAATCTTATTTCCAACCATCCAAACTTATTTTTGTCTTTTGTTACATTTACCAGTTAACCAGCTTTGCATTTTTAGCATAGCTAAACACTCACCAAGGTCTGCACCACTCATATATCATTCCTAGTACACTCAAACCTCAGCAGGCTTTATCAACGTATAAAACAACTTCCTATATTCTCTTCTGTTCTTTAACAAAACTAAATACATTCCAACAGGCTTGTCAAGAACTCTGTACAGGTCTCCAGGTCTACAAGATATGTGTAAAGTTTTCACAGAATTGGAAAATGTAAGATATTTCAGGCATGGCATGTCATGGGAGCCATGTGATGGTCCATGTCACCGAGCAGTTTCCATAAGCACTAAAGCAGGCATCAGATAGTCTTCGGATAGTGCAAAAAGAATTTTCTTCTGGTGTATGATCTGCTTTTGATTACCATGGGTGAGAAGCACTAGAATGGCAGATCATCAAACCACTGATATAAATTATAGGGTGAAAATACACTGATGAGAGCAACATGACTATATACCTCATAGTATAACAGTACCATTACCAGACTGTTTCCAATATTATGAACATTCTGCGAAGCACAAGAGAAGGAAGGACACACTTACATGTACTTCTCCTGCTTACTGTGCATGCAGTACTCTTCACAGACCTCATTTTAGTCTTGCATGGATATAAAGGTACTTGCTCACACCATAATACATATATTACCCTCGAGATATTTAATGTTGAATTTCTATCCCAAAGACAAGTAAATATCTAGTAAGTATGCAGGATCCCATACCTCTCTTACTAAAAAAGATAAAGCAAGCTTGTTTATAAAGATGTCTCACCTTGCATGATGATAGCACCACTACACCTGAATTGCTGTAATTCTTCTTCTTAGCTTTCTTTGTGGGGTTCACACAAGGCCAAGAAACCTACATGTTTACAAAGCAATTAACATCATGTCAAATAACTGGATCCCAAATTATAATTCCACTGTATATTAAGAGGTTTTAAAAGAATGCAGGCCTTGATGACAATAGTCTGGAAAGAAAATAACAGTACCTTGTCAGGCAATAATTCATATACTTTCTTTTGCCCTTTCCGTCAACAATAATTGTAACTAAAAGGCAAGTTGCAATCTAATTTTCCCTAGGGAAATGTTGCCAGTCACAATGTAGGAGATCATTCCAGAACTGGGTAAGAATGTCTTGATCCTGAGTGAGATCAAATTTTCCAGATACATGAGGTGACAGTGACAGTGACAGTGATAGTCCAGCAATTTTTGGCACAGCCAAACTAAATGTAAGAATATGCCTTCCATGCAACAAATGCAGCTGGCATGTTCCAGAACCCTCCACTACCTGGCAGAACTTTAGGATGGTAATTATTATGGCAAAACTGCACTTCAGCATTAGATATTGGTGCTTGAGAAACATCCAGGGAACCTGAGAAACAAAGCATGGATTTTGGAGAATCTAGCAGGACATGCAGTCCCAAGATATGATGAAATGCCTACAATTGTATGTAGTTTAGTATGGCATTCTGTATGTTAGCAAAAGTGTCCAGAACATGATGAAACTGTCTAGAAAGCCGAATCTTCATGCAGATCTGACATGCTCTAGCAACCTAAGATATTTGTGCAACTGCAAGAGAAACTGCCACGCAATATGATGGGACCTCTCAGAAATGTTGTAGAAGTTTGGAGAAAGCTTCCTGTAAGGGTAATCCTCATACACACTGGTCACACTTTACAAGTCTGTGCATTTCATGGCATAATTGGGAGTGGGCAGAAGTTTCCAGAGACAATAGAACCTTCTAGGGATAAAAGATGACAATCAGGGAGTACTGGTTGTTCCAGTCTAACTGTAAGAAATGCCTGGAAATGCAAGAAAACTTTCCAGAAAGTTTCAGAACTTTCCATAATTATAAGTTTCTGGAATACGTTTCAATTGTCAAATTCCAGTTAACGAGACAGTTTGCATGCTCTGGTAACTTGTAACAAAATGCATGTCCTGCAGCAAGAACGCCTAGAATATAACAGAATTCTCCAGCATCTAGCAGAACTTTAGTACAGCATGGAAGAAATTTCTAACAACAATGCACAGTAGCAGTCAGGTGCTACTGGTTTAGAAATGTTGCAACTTTTAAGTAAAAAGTGGGGTTAGGCAAAATCCAGACCACACAGTGCAGAACTTTTTAGAAAGAGGCATCAGTTTCCAGAACATGATGCAACTGTCCAGAAAGTTGAACCATCAGGCAGCTCTGGCATGTCTTGGTAACAATTAAAAAAAAAAGCCAGAACACAAGCATGGGTGAAACAACCATGCAATGCTAGCAACTTCCCAACAGCATGGCAGAACTCTTGCACTTTAGAGTGGAAATTTCTGGGAGAGATGAAACCGCAGAGAAAGCTTTAGATGCCACCGCTTCAGAAGCACAAAGGCAACCTCTAGAATCTCTAGGGGCTTGAGAAATCTAGCAGGACACAATGGGCATAGGTCTGGATCAGCACACTGATGCATATCCAGACTCAGCAAAAAAACAAACCCCAAAGAAGCAAGCAAACAAAATACAGTCCCCCCCCCAAATGCCAACCACCACCACCCCTCACAAACCCTAACAACAACAAAGGAAGCAGAAGAATAGCAATTATATTAAATTTTAAACATGCCCGCCCTTCGCAATGGATCCTTGAAAGTGCAACATAATGGGAAAAAGGCAAGGCATATAAATGGCACTGTAAAAATTACTAAATAAACTTGTGAAACCATGCATCAACGGTAAGCATGGAGGGCTGCAGAAGGCACAGGGTGATGGGGAAGGGAGGAGGATGAGTGTCAAACAGGCAAACACGCAGGAAATGGTATCATTTGACCTAGGCAGACTGCCTGTGATGATGACACACAAGGATATTCCAAATAACGAAATGACCAAGGTACCTCACAAGCTTTTCAAGTTGGAAATGCACTACAGACAGGAGACCTAAATATGGAGTGCAAAAAGACCTAATCAGCAAGTATGCTGTCAGTAATCTGGACAGATAAGGCTGAGGTGAGGCCACAGGAAACAACACTGCAGCAATCTTATGCTTACAAAACAGACACTCACCTCGTGTTGCTGTGCTTGCAGCATTTCCTCCAGCGTGGTGGTAAACCCCCCTATGTAATCGTGCGACCCATCGCTGTCCCAGTCATACACATCAAACTGTAGAAACCACAGTGAGAGCCAAACACATTTTTAAGGGGTACCACCTTCTGCAAAATTCTTCTATTCTGGTTGAAAATATTACTTATTTTCTACTTATGTTCACTCTAACTTGTTCACACATCCACCAACCAATCCTCCTACATACAGGCACATATACACAAAAATATATATAGATATTTCTTTTGGTTGTTTTGAAAGGGTGCACTGTGTTTATCTCTCTTACTCCCAATAAAAGAACACATTCTATTTATCTCTTACACCTGATGGATTATGCGGTTCCTTTCTCACATACCTAATAATAGAGCATAACATTTCATCTAACGCCTGGTAAAAGCACAGTGTTCATCTCTATCATACCTAATTATATAGCACACACTGTTCATCTCTTTCATGCCTGATAACAAAATACACACTACAGTAGTACCCCTTTATTACAACCTTGGGAAAAAAACGGAAAAAAGGTCAGAAATGGCTGCTTCTGAGTCAGAAGGTTGGTGGTTTGTGCCCCGGCCAAGTCGTACCCAAGACTTAAAGATTGGCAAGTAAGAAGCTGCCCTACTAGACACGATGCACTACAGGGAACAGTACTAGGACTGGTTGGCCCGGTGTCAGTATAATGTGACTGGGTGGGACTGAGGCCCGTGTTGTGACAGCAGTCCCAGTGTGGCAGCACATAACCTTGTCTAAACAACACCGTCCCAATATGCACCTAGTTTGCAGCATGACGTCAAGCAACAAAAGCCAATCAACCAACCAATCATCTCTCTCACACCCGATAACCAACCACACCTGATAAACCACACACTGCTCATCTTTCTCACACCTGATAACAAACCACAAATTATTCATTTCACACCTGACAACAAAGCATGAACTGTTCATCTCTCTCAAACTTCATAACAAAGCACACACTGTTCCTCTCATCTGATCTCTCTCACACCTGATAACAAAGCACACACTGTTCATCTCTCTCACACCTGATAACAAAGCACACACTGTTCATCTCTCTCACACCTGATAACAAAGCACACACTGTTCATCTCTCTCACACCTGATAACAAAGCACACACTGTTCATTGCATGTTTATTGCTGCTGCCCACCTTGATTGTCTGCTTCCTATTCCCTCCACAGACAGTGTTGACAGACAGCTCAAATGACCGCCAGCTTGGGTTGAGATTATTTTTCACAACCTTAAAAATATTTTCAAATTTTGAAGACCAGGTGTGCCATATGTTAGTGTTTCCATTATTTTAATTGGTGTAATAAATGCAATTTATTCACAGGAAAATTTTACATTTTTTTGCAACATGTGGGAACCTTAATACTACTTTGCATGCGTGAACAATGCAAATAGTATCTTTTCAAAATCATTTATTTGGCACCTACAGCTGTCTTGAGGTACCAAAGTAAGCAGTTTGGTCTTGCTCAATCATTCTTAGCTTTCTTAGTCTGGACCCCTAATCACTGCCAGCAGTTGCTGCTGGGGCCCTGTAATGTGAGTGATAGTAAAGTTATTCCTATCCCAATAAATCACAGTTTCCGTACTGATAAAATCTTTAAATTGCTATATGCAGATTGTTTTTAACAGTGCTCTAGAATTAAGAATAGTCACTCCAAAAATATATGAGGATGCTGTAGCATTTAAGGTTTTGAAAACAAAAGAAGCCTCAAATTTTGCAAGTGGGCATAGGGGTACAACGAATTATAGGAGTGAGAAATCTCACCTCTGTCCTGTGAACCAGCTGCCAGCTGCCATCATGAGTAGATCGCAGGATCTCCAAATATGGATCAGACTTACCAAAAAAGTCCTGGAACATACAATATCATCCTAGTAATCTAAAAGGGAAATATTCGCGTGTGTTTCACTATCTGCATGTGTGTGTGTGTGTGCACACACACAGAAGGACTATCACAACATCAATCTTTCAAAATACTTTCTGCATACTTTTTGGCTCTAGTAACACTTTATACTTTTGATTGCTACTTTTTTTACCTTAAATGCCAAACTGAAATTTTATTATAATGCATTCTGAGAAACACAGAACTACTTATGTGACTGTAGGGTGCAACCATATGGCATTTACTATAACAAAAAGCTCTAATGACTAAGCAGCTTCTGTTTTACTTTGATGGTTTATGTGATAAGCAAAATTCTGTCTACATGTCTAGTCAGAAGAAAAGCAATCCATACCATTTTGTCAAGCTTCTGGGCTCGAAAAGTCAAAGCTATATTTTCACTGCCCTCCTTAATTTCTTCAGCACGCACCTGTTACATAATAGGGTATATGTCATCATGCTCATGCTGAAGACTGGCAATTTACTTACCTGTTACCTGTCCCTGTGTGTGTGTGAGAGAGAAAGAGAGAGACAGACAGCACCAGAACATGGGTGTGTAAGTGGACATGGGCTTCTAACTGTGGCTACTGGTGGGAGCAATTAGCCCAGTGCTGACCGCATGTAGCCCAACTGCCAGTGATGGTGAGCTAACACATATAACACCCAGCACGCACCTGTTACATAATAGGGTATATAACACCCAGCACGCACCTGTTACACAATAGGGTATATGTCATCATGCTCATACTGAAATGTGCAAATTCAAAGAACAACAAAATCAGAGTACGCCCTTCGCATGTGCTCCTACAATCTTGGCAATAATGTAATTAATCTCAATGATTGTGGAAGAAAGATATTTTGATGCGGTAAAAGGCTTTTTATAAGTGACACTTACAATTATGACTCCATTACCAGCTCTACAACCATTGGCAAGAAGCAGTGGTTTGTTATATGGTGAGCAAGACACCAGCTGAAACAAGCCATACATTAAATAATTTAAAAGTTAAACCCTTGGACAAGAAACACAACCAGTGTATGGGTACACAGTATTCTCCATGCACTGTGGGCTGAACCTCTGTCTATTTTATCCAACGCAACCATACTCAGATACTGCGACAAATAAGGCAAACAGCAGTCAAGCAGACTGCACTTTCACAACAGCACCAATCTGTGTTGCTATGTTGCTGCAAAGTACTGCTCATAAGCTGTCTCAAGCAAAGAAATATAATCCGGGAAACCAACAAATTACAATCTGGAGTCTAAATGACGTAATAAAAAAAGCAGGCCTGCTCATGTAGTGTAAAACTATGCTGCTAAATGTGGAAGATAACAAACTTAGTTTCAAATTTGTAGACATGCAAAATTAATAACTCCTTACCTGTCCCAGGGTTGTCTCTATCTGTCCAAGAAAATCATCATCAGTGAGCTGAGGAGTGGCATTGTCAATGTCATACACAGCTATTCGCACTCTCTGCACTTCCTCAAAATGATAGGCAAGTGTGAATGGTCTGGAGAATCGAGGATTTAAGTTATTGATCACATTTTCTGTTCGACCCACCTGTTGAAATAAAAATGTGCTTTACATTCCACCTCAAAATCATTAAAGGAAGCTCTACGGTAAGTTCCCACAAAGCATCTCTTAAAACAGGTTAAACTTCTAAATGTTCATACACACACACTCTCTCCTTGTTCAAGAAGTGTGCAAACGAACATATACAAGGTTCTAAGGCATATCTTATATGCTGATACAGAGACCTGTGAATATTAACTGTCAGGGTATTTGCTTCAGGATACAGCCATCTAATAAATAACATCTATTACTCTGTTTATCATTTCACAACTGATTATATAAAACAATTAAAAAAATACTTTGTGATTTGTGAAATGCAAGTACATTATAGGGAACGCCTTAAAACTGTTGGAACTAGAAGTCTACTACCTTCCATTAGAAACTTTTGCTATTACCTAAATTTATATAGAAAGGATTCTCCCATATTCAGGGTAGTACTAATCAGCAAGTATTTCTATCTGTACAAAAGATTTTTCAAATAGCTTAAAGCTGGGTAAGGCACTTACTTCTTCCCAGAACCCTTGCCTCTGCCTGTAGAGTACAGCACAAGGATCGGACTTTGACAGAATGTCTTTGTTTAGCAGATTACGGCACTCGATTCGAAGTTCTACTTTTGTTGCATACTGGTCTTGCCCTGAAGTCCTGCCTGGCTGACCTTGTAACCCATTCCCCATGGATCTACCAACAGAACCCACAGAACTCCCCAAACTGCAGCTGGCTGATCCACCCATAGGCTGACCTTGATACCCGGACAGACCTTGTGGGTAACCAGATCCAGATCCTCCTTGAAGATTGCCTTGTGGGTATGCGGGACTGGCTTGTGGATAACTAGGGGTGGCTTGTGGATAGCCAGGGGTGGCTTGTGGGAAAACAGGGTTCCTTTGGGCATTTGTATGACCAGTTACTGCTGGATTTCCTGTCAGACCATGCTGTGGATTTTGAGGGCTTTGATGATAAGCCATGTGAACATTTTGCTGAGGATATGGGGGCCTCTGCTGCACAAATCCTTGTTGCTGCTGGGGATAGCCAGGTCCCTGCTGGGGATAGCCAGGTCCCTGCTGGGGATAGCCAGGTCCCTGCTGGGGATAGCCAGGCCCCTGCTGGGGGTAGCCAGGCCCCTGCTGGGGATAGCCAGGTCCTTGCTGGGGATAGCCAGGCCCCTGTTGGGGATAGCCAGGTCCTTGCTGGGGATATGGAGGAGTATAATAACCATAGCCTGAGCCTTGTTGACTTCCGTGGAAAGACATGGTTAAGTCCCTTTACACCATGTAATACAAATCTGAAATAGGAAATGCAATAGTTTAAAAATCTCAAACTTCTAATTCTATTAATTTAAAATGTCAATTATTCTAGGCATAGTGACTTCATTTACTTCAAATGAGCACTCCGTTACTTTTATTACTTTACAAGGAAAGCCTCTTTAAAAATGTTCTTTAATCAATGGCAGCATGAAAGCTTTTGAGATTACAACTGTACTTATGATTTTACATCTTAGAGTTTGAAGAATTAATAATGTTGGTCTGCTATGTAATATTTGTAAAAATTAGCACTAATTATGCTAACATCAACACACCCAAACTGCTGGTCAAAGAGAGTTGATCTTTATGTTTTAACATCCTGTGAACGTCAGAAGATGGTGAAGGGTGCTGGGGAAGGGAAGGGGGGGGAGTAAATTAGAGTACTTGGGGAGAAAATGTCGAATGGCAGCAAGACCCACAGACACAGAAAGTACGTGTGCTGGATACGGGAGCCGAACAACGAATTATACATTGTAAAATGTCTTACAATAACTAAACTACACGCACGTTACTATAACTATTTTTATTAACGAACCTCGTTACATTAAGGATTGTTTTAACTGATGACCAATGATAGGTCTACAGTTCACCTCCTACCGAAACCCAAGGTATGCTTTTAGAATCAGTACCTGAATTAATAATACTATTACTACCTAATAAAAATACTGCCAGTAACTTTGTACCTACTACTAGTACTAATCTAGTTTCCTCTGTAGTGGATTGGAGATCTTTGATTAGACGCTCCTAATCAATAAATCATACTTCATAGTAATTATTTACTGTATAGTGTATAGTGTTCGATCCATAGCTTGAACTGCCCAACGAAAATGATATGAAATGGACTGCACAAAAACACAGCACAGACAATACATGTGGTGTATAACTTTTCTTGCCTTGCACTCGGCGTTCAGACCTGCATCATATGTTGTATCCTTATCTCTGGTTGTATGGTGTCTGACCGACTCTCCGATCTATACAAATTACTGCTCCTAGTTCTTCCGGTCCGTATAAATCGGAAATTCCCTTTCTTTTCTGAAAGATACTGTACTTTTACAAAATCTTTTCTTCGGTTTCAAACGTTAGTACTAAATTAGTCTAATGCAAATTGTTGTTTACTCTCATCCTCATACTGTTCTAATTACTACATTCGCAATCGGCAATCTTTTGCACCAAGATAGGTGTGGTCTAATATACTCATAGCCTATATATAGTAATAGTATATCATGTCTGACGATATGTTATTTCGCAACACACAATCACAACAGCTAGCACGACTGCTTTACATCCATGTGACATGCGATGCAACATGTATTATGAAAAAAAAAGTTTTCAATAGTTGGTGTACAGGCAGAGGATATCCCTACAGTCCAGTGCGGATAGACAGCACGTAAAAGCTCTAATTCACTGGAGCCAATCAAATGAGCTCTATTTAGGATTTGTACAAAGGGGAGCCAATCAAATGGTGAGCTATATTTCGCAGGTCTTTCCGGGAGGGAGGGAGAGGGGATGTTTCGGGAGGAGGGGGATTTAGGGGAAGGGTAAATTCCAGGAATTAAACTGCTATAGTTTCAGCGGTGACCCTAAGAGTTTACTAGTCTAGCATATTTTAGGTTAGGTAAGACTGTATTTTGATTGGCTCCAGTTATTCTGCGCTAGGGGTAGTAAAGATTTTCCAGGAAACTGCAACGTTGTCAGTGAATTTCGAGGGAACTCGCGCCTCACGGTGTCGCAAGAAGTCGGGTCCGTGTCCGGTATGCGCATGGGTAGATGTCGATCCGTGCATGGTTACTGGCGCGTTGTGGAAGCGAGTTTCTGTCCAAGAAATTTGGATTAGAATCGCCGGTAATTAGTTTCCATTTGGATCCCAGCATTTGTGTTGATGCAAAAATACACTGAAGACACCGGTGAATAGTCAGGAGATTAGAGTAACTGCATTGGAAGAAGGAAACCCCATCAGCTGATGCACTTGCGTAGTTCCATGTCTGTTCTTGGCAACATTTTTTTTCTGGGGTTGTTTTTAAGGCTTGCTCAAAAGTAGTGTTGATTTTTTCTCGATGTAGCTGCAGATGAATAAAATCACTGCAACATCTTTTGAGATTTTGTTCATCCATTAACCCGTCTTTTTTTAAAAAATAGCTAGCAAGTCACATCAGTTATGGTTATGACAGTAATCAACCAATGTACAGTACTTTAAAATTTTTGTTAAGGATTTTCTTTCAATTCCTGTGGCCCCAAAATGTTTAAGAATCAGATTTTTCTAAATATTTATATTCATATTTATATGAGTCATAGTGAAGATAAAGTTAAGTTGTTTTAGCCTTTGGGATGCCATTTAGTCATGGATAATGTTCACACAACAGTCTTATTATTGTATTACTTCTTACCTAATCCTGCAGTAGAGTGGAAGTATTTGCTGTAAGTGGTTTTAAGCTTTTTTTTTTATCTATTGTCAGTCTTTTCACCTTGTTTTCTTTTTTATTTTTGTTTGGGCTACTGCCTTTGCTTACTTCAACATCCAGTACTATACACTACAGTGCAAAATGCCATTTTTATTTTAAAGATTTCCATCATTCATGTGCCAAATTTGAAAAGTGAAACATTTCTCTATTGTTTAATGAGTATTACTATCAAGTTAAGCATATTTATATCCTCACTGGCCAGTAAAGCATTGATATCTTTAAGGTTATGGCCTGGTTGCCGAAATCATGCGGTACATTCCTTCTTTTTTGCCTACCCCGCTTGCGTGCCTGCATTGTCCAATGGATTTATCAATTTAAAACAGTTACGGCGATACTACCATAGTCCATGCAGACAATTCGAGGTCTACATAACAGTTGAGTTCAAAATGGAAAATGTAAAATCAGCTTAAACTTTCATAATTTAAAAAAAAAACCACTGGAAATCATGGCAGAGGCTGGCCGAGTAAAGAGAGAAAACTGCGATTTTGTCATCACACAGTATTCAAAATTCTGCGAGTCCATCCTTGGTGGTGATGACAGCGACTGTTTCCGAAAGGCAGAAGACAGAAGACCACCGAGTTGATTCCCTTCTAAACAATTTGTGTGAGAGAAGAGTGAAAGTTGGGTGGTGACTGTGCATTGCAGGCATTTTATTTTTATCACTACAGAATTATATCAGTAATTTCAAATGGTAGTTCGCTGTCAATAGCAGACTGCTATTATTAGCGATTTAAATGGTCCTGGAAAACTCCTGGAATTTTGTGGCCATTCTTCTGTATGAACCCTGTATACAAAAGCTAATGAAATTCTACAGTCTGTTTCGTGTGACTCATCTTGCCACACTGAAAGTGCAGCAAAGCTCACCATGACAGGGGCAATTCTGCTGGCAAAGATAGCAATGACTGCCATCAGCTGCAGAACTGGCAAGACGTACAAGGGGCAAAAAACAAAATCAGTCACGAACGAGCGGTGTCAGTGTTGCTGTGATGAATTTGATTCTCATGTAAATAATGAAGACAAGGATGATGATCTTTAATTTGAATATGTTTGGTCCAAAGAGGCAAAAAGTAGACAAAATAGACTAGTATAGTGCACCCACACACACAAACTTTTGGACATTAAGAACCTTACTGGTACTAGCAGTTTTTTCCTGACCAATTTATCTCCCAAAAGCTTAATCAGTTAATGTTGATGTTTGGCATTGGAATAGAACTTCTCAGTGTTAATGAGCGTTAGAGAAACAAAATATGATAAACACACCCACCTTCACTAGAAGATTTACATTAAATGACATCTGCCAATGCATTAGCCTCCCACATCACACTCCAGCCTCTACTAGGAGGTGCTAGGTCCATGCAGTTTTCAGTTTTATATCCATTTGTTCTGCAGTATGAGCAGCTCAGCCTTCTACTGTTGTTACAGTGCTGAAAAATACGGTGAGACTAATAGCTGAACTAAGTATCTCAGAGGGTGTTCTGAGGAATTCAATGTTGGCATGGAAACCCCACTGGGTCAGTTTTAATGACAGCTATGTGAGCATGGGTTACTTCGCAGGTCTCCAGGCCACCTATCTGTGTCGCATATATCCTTTTCAGACTGCAGGTTCGGCTGTGCTGGACTAAAAGGATGGCTTCCAAAAAGTGTTTCCTCAGATGGGAGAGGCAAAGAATGTGATCCCACACAATAATTATCTCTCACAGAATTTCAGTGAGAGCTGCTTATTCAGTTATATATCTAGTTCTAGTTTTATCTGTGTTGTCCTGATCAAGGGCAATAACCTAAAATGTTGAAACAGTTTTCATTAATTTTAGCTTGGTTTAGTTCCTTTTTGGACATCTTATATTTTATTCCAGGAAGCAGTCACATGTTTTTCATCTGCTAACAACCAGCTTTCTCATGTTCTACTGTGTTGCCTCATAACAGTAAATAGCAGCATATTTTGTTTAGTGATGTCAAAACAGGCCTAAACATCATCACTGATGGATATATATGCTGCAAGGTTCCCTCTCCCCCCCCCCAAAAAAAAAGGGGTGTGTGTGTAAAAAAGATGCACAAATTGCATTAGACCTGGTCACTCACCCATGTGCAACTAAGGGGAGAGAACTTTGCCCAGATAGGATTCACCCAACAAGAGATACATCTCTGACAGCATATCAGTGAAACACGAGAAAAAGAAAACATTTAATTCACATTAACATGAACTTATAACAAATCTTAAGAAGTTGCAGCCAACATTTTACACACCAGTTTGCAAAATTACCAACAGTCACAAAAACAGTAATGTATTTTACAGTTGGTCATCACCGGAAGTGCTAATGCATGTCAGCTATTCTTCATTGACCAGCCAAATAGAGTGTAGGTATGTTGGTATAGTAAACTGTACAACTATCACAACTTCAGAAAAGTTAATACAGCAAAACCTCCCTATTAAGAGCTTCCCTATAACAACCCCCTCTTAGACAAGATGGAAATTTTTTTCATTGACCCATGCTGAGCAACACTAAATGTCTCTATTAAGACCCCTCTCAAGACTTGATTCTGGTGAATCTTCAAGTTTTAATAGGGAGGTTTTACTGTAGTTGAAACACGAAATGGACAAAACCCTACACAATACTGTGAAACAGTGCACTTAAGAACTCTCAAATTTTTCTATAAGGGAGCCCAAGAATTCGAGAAAATGAGATATGACACAAAATGATTGAAGTTTTAGGCACATGGATCATGCTATAACTCTCCTGCAGTGCTTCTGTGTCCTGCACTGTCACAGCCTATTCTGGATGGTTACAACTCATCCATCAGGCAGGAAGAATCAAAATCCACAAAGCAATAATGTCTATGCACGAGGCAACTCCCTGTCTACCTCACAAATCAGCTCATGCTCACATACTGTTGTAATCAGATACTGTACATCTCGGATGAGTCACACGAACATCTTGTGAATGTCACTTAGCTGATGTCTTGCAGATATGCAGGATGCAAAGCTTAATCACTTAACTTCCATAGAACAGCTTACCTTCAAATGTTTTGTCATTCATACAACTGTCAGTGCACACTTCCACATTCAATTTACACTGCAAATTGATTCTGTGTTACTGTCCAGTGTTTCATGTCCAAGCATGCTACTTTAAACCACGGTATGCTCATTCTAAGTTTAAAAATGTCTGCACCTTATCTGCCACGTCACTCCTGTCTCTTGACACAAAGAAGGAAACGAAAGGGTGAGAATGAAGTCTATGTGGCGACAAAGTCAAAAAGGTTGCTTCTGTCAACCGCTGTCCTGTTGCCTGCTCTTGTCTGTTTTGGAACAGATGACGGGAGATCCACCAGAACCAGAAAAGAAGGAAGCTAACACAGCAGCACCATCTGCATAATGCACCAGCACTTTCTCAGTAGTTATACTGAATATTTGGTTTCTGACCCATCAACTGTCAGCAGCACAACGGTGCGATTGTCGACCCACACAAGACGCACCAATTTTAAGATATTGGACATGGAATTTGTTGTAATTTCTTTGGTAACAAATTGTCGAACACACTTAGTCTGTTGTGACCCCAAACCAAATAAAGATGATGAAGCTGCCTGAAAAAAGAAAAACAAATTTGTTGTCTTTACATCTTTACACACAAGGATTACAAGCTTGTGAAGATAGGTGCCTCACTTTTTTTAAACTGGGGTTTTTATCCAAGCCCTCAATCCACCAAAAAGTCAGATTTTTTTGTCCTAGGGAAGAGGATGTTTATCTTAATTTCTATTTTACTGCTGTATTCTGGCTGTGAATAAAAAAAAATACAGGAAACTACCTGAAAAAACTTGAGTTTCTGATCCTTATGTGAGTACGTTGCCAGGTATTTGCCATCAGGGCTGACAGCAATAGCAATGACAGGTCCATGGTGGGCTTGTATCATCTGCAAGTACAACTGGGTGCCAACACTTCCAGCAGCACAATTTTACACTATTATTAACCATTATAAGGCACAGGTGAATAATAAAAACTAAAACTCAACTTCTGGGGACTTCATCCCTTTCACTTATTCGTGTCAAAGCATTTTGATACAGGCACAAATGATGAACCTGACCAATGACTGTTGGCCTGTCTGCCGTGAGCATCACAGTTGATTTTTTTAAAAAAAAGAAACAAGTCTGCCAAGTAACCATGAGGACCACTCACTAATCTGAGATCTGATAAACTGCCAACAACTGATTTGGTAAGCCATAAATTTCTAGCAATGTAGATCATTCCTTTCCAGAGCTTGAGAAAAATCTGGCTGCGTCTACTGCTGTATATACTTTTCCACCCATCTGTGAATGATGGACGATCTGTATCCTAACCTGTTGGTCAGTGTTGCGTTCATCTTTCTGTGTATGTGTGTTTGTTGTTTTCACTAGAGTGTCTGTGTGCCTCGTCCGCGCGAAGTGCGCATGAAATGTATTCTCGCGCGTTAAAAATCCACATTTATTATTAGTATTATTATTATTATGTATATGCACATCAGACAGCATGAGTAGTCAAACATCAGCTATGGCTCAGGGTACCAATATCTTAATTATGTTACTTGTTTACCGCACTGCCCATCTTTCTACCAACCACAGAAAGGTGACTCGATGGTGGACCTTGAAGATCTCACCTGACATTTGGCATGTTGCTTCATCTCATACAATGCTAAGCCTCCACTTTTGGAACCCACCCAGATCCTTCTTGTCTGGGGACAGTAGGACACCATGCTAAATCTGCCAACAATCAGAACAGCTTGAATAACTAAGTCCTGTGTGATGGGCAGTTGATCATTAGAACAAAGAACGCATTCACAGAAGTATCTGACACTTGTGTCACGTCAATGGAAACTGTTTTGGTAATCCTACTGCTTGTGAGAATAGTGATTAAAAAAAACTATTACAAAGCAGTTTCCAAACAGACCTGCATATAGCTGGGAAAAGTTCCTGAAGACCTCGTGTTTTCAGCTGGTTGAGGTCAAGGCAGTGCATTGTCACATCCATGACCTGGTTGAAACAAAGATAAGCAAAAAGCAGCAGCAATTCAGAGAGTGCTTCTTGAAGGTGGAATTAGTAAAAGCTCCCCTCTACCCCGAGATGTTGTTTCAGCAAAATGTTTCTTTCACCAAGCAACTTGTTAGTCCCACAGACTGGAAATCAATTCCTAATCTTTAGTTATAAGCAGTTCCTTCTCTTTAACACATCTGACAAATGAGGTCTCTTTGTCACAATGCGAGCACCAGCAAACATGCTGACAAAGTTTCCAACATTGCAAAAAACAGCATGCTGGTTTATGACGAACTGTATCTAAATGAGTTAGCAAACATTTCAACAAGTTGCAACAAGCAGCATGACTCATTTTGAGGGCAGTTTCTTCTTCCTTTTTTTTGTTGGAAGATTCACTAAAGTACAGTACAAACAACTGATCAAACACACAGTCCCAGACCTGTAAAAAATTGATCAGACACCTGTAAAAAAATTGATCACACACACCCTTCCCACCAGGCCCAGTCCTTACCTCCACAATGAGATCAGCCACCTCATTTGGCATCTTTTCCACCAGCATCTCAATGATGTGAAGAATTTCCGAAGATGCCCTTACCAAGACCGAATTATGCATCTGTGCATGCTGAGACTGAGCATTCTGTGCCATAGCATTGTACCGAGCAACCTCCTTGGCCAAAGTTATGATGAAAGCAGGTGGTCTGGCTGTTGCAATTAGCGTCAGAGCATGTCTTGCTGTACGACATGCATCTGCTGCGGGTGTCAAAGGCAGTCCAAATGTGACGCTGAATGAAACAAGCAGCAGCAGCACAAGTTATTTCAAATACATTACCGAGTTAGTACAAAAAATGATTTTTCAGACCGAGGTAAACTCCCAGAAAGCTTTGACTTGCAATACAGTTTGATTCTCAAAGCTGGGATTTCAGTCTAGACTTGCCCATGAGATCAACTAGTGGTTTTGGCCAAATACATTCTAGGCTGCTTGATCTTGTGCACTGGTGGTACAACAGCCATACAGGCCAGAACTAGGGCTTCTCTAGACCTTACAAAGCTAAAGAGAACTCAAGGTAATCTGGTATTCAAATGCTTGATGTCCTTTGGCATCACAACCCCAAGAACCGAAAAACTGGTTCAAGCAGACTGCAAAGCCTGAAATCAACAGGATGGTGGACACTCCATGACAAGAATTCAAAGGATCCAAGTATATACATGTAAAACAGGATTTGTATAGTTGCTGTGTGTTATAATAAAAATCCTTGAATTACTCATATGAATATATTGTTTTTTCAATACATGTACTACCCATCATGCATACAAATGGCAGGATTCTTTGACTCACGAAGGCACAATCTTGTCAGCATCAACACACAGCTCCAACAGTCCCATAAGAACTGCAGATATGTCCAAGTATGGTTCCCAAACAGTAAAACCTCGTCCCAGAAGATCAATTGCTGCACGTCTTATGGGTGTGTTTGCTGGCAGCTTTGGATTTGGTGGAGTTAGCAGTAGGAAGGTGAGTGCCTTGCCTGTCATAGACAGTCCTAAACAAATGTCAATATGTATGCATGATCTATAATGCAGGCCTGGATCTAAAGAACATCAGGCATACATTATCATTTCTGTATTATTTCTCTGTTCAATCTCATAGCAAAGGTCTAGAATGTAATTGTAGTTTTGTATCTCATAATCCTAGTATATTTCTTGTTATTCTCACAAATTTAAAAGATGTAACACATCAGAAAAGGGAATGTATTTCTCAAATGAAGTGGTATGAGTGTTGGGAAAATGGTTTATAAATTTTAAAAAAGGCACTGGATACTCAAAAAGGTGATGCAACTTTTGTTCACTAGAATTTTGTAAGTCAGCTGGATGATTTTTCTTTCAAGATATGGCACATGCTAATAGGTCAACCATGGGCTCAACGCTAAACTGTAACCCAGAAATGGTTATAAGCCCAAGCCAAATAGGTCAAACATGGGTTTAAAACCTGAGCTGCCCACTGTCCTAGATTTTTCATATTTGTTTCATAAATAAATCAAGAAAAAATGGGCTGTATAGAGAGCCCAAAAAGATTACAACTATTTTTAGCAAACCAGGTTGGTCATAATTAATCCAGGATTTCTATCTAGCCCCCTTTATTTCTGATGTATTTACAAAACAGAAAAATCCAGAACTGGGAAGCTCTGGTTTATAGGTCTAGTTGAACAAAAAATGAAAGGTTGCCAAAAGTAACTTTAAAGTTATCAAAATCAAGCTAAATTGTTCAAACCTGATATATATATCTTTTTTGATAAAGTTATCTTCCCTCATCTAGAATCGCAATTTAAAAAACCCCCACAGCTTTTGCTGTCCACATGTTGACAGAAATAGACACTAAGGGTTCAAAGTTCGATTTGGCATGTTCTAATATAGTTAATATAGTTCTTTCAGCTCACAAAGTTTCAGTTTTCATTCTACTAGATCTTTGAAGCCTGACTAGAGCCAAAACGTGATTATGTGCCACAGGTGAATAACACCAAACAAAAGCCTAGTGTCTGTATATTTATCTGTAATGGTTTTATACAAGCTGACACACATTGGCTAAAAGGTGAAGACAAAAGATTTCAGCACTGTGAGATTTACTGTCCTTTCCCTCTCACATTTCGACTTACTGTGGCTGGTTTATAGTCAGACAAAAAAGAAGTCTGCAAAAATTTAATTACTATAAGAAATTGTGCATGCAAATGCATGTAAGGATAGACACTGACAGATCCTCATTTGTGTGATTTGTAGTGGTAACTCACTTGTATGACGCGAGAGGGAGTAGTTTGCAAGACTAAAACCCTCTTGACTTTTGAGTTTTGTCTTTTTGGTCTCCTGTACCCTTCGGCGACTGGGTTCTATTTCCTGTCCGAATTCTGCCCCAATTACACCAAGCATCACGATGGCTGTGGCCTGTCTTCGTCGACTGTCAAACGTTACTGACACCCTTGCTGGCATATCACCTGCCCAGAAAGACAATTTTCATAGGTACGTTTCCAAATCATAAAGTTTTCTATAACCCATACATCAAACAGACTGATGGCCAACACCTTTCATACTGCCAACATGTTTTACTTAACACTTAACATCTCATCTCCTAGAAGTTTGAAGTATTGTGTGAATCACAAGAACATTCTTATTTAAATACCTAAAATAAAAGTAAGGAAAAGGTTTGAGCATTTTTTTTTTTTTGCTGGCATCTTTGTGACATTGGTCACCCATCTCTCCTTTGCTGCCTTTTCTGCAGGGGGTCAGGCGCCACATGCAGCTTGTACACTGCAGGGAATAATGTGTCACGTGCAGCTTGTACACTGCAGGGGTCAGGTGCTACGTGCAGCTTTTAGACTGAAGGGGTCAGGCACCACATGCAGGTTTTAGACTGCAGGGGTCAGGCACCACATGCAGCTTGTACACTGCAGGGAAGGGGGTGTTTTGCCAAAGACACTGCATTTTGCACCCAGTGATGACTGTGCTCTAACCAATGGTGTTATACACTCTCCAGACTAAAAATATATAATTATAAAAAAGGTCAGACCTCCTAGCATCTGATCTTCATCATCTTCCTCCTCTTCCTCCTCTTTGCTGGCCTCGGCCAAAATGCTAAGGGATGGGTCCACATAGGTGGGCAGGAAGGGTGCCCATTCATCGATCACACGTTTACGACCTTCTGCACCAATTCGCCGCAGTTCAGCCAGAAGAAGTGCCTGTGCAGCTTCACGGATCTGGAATATGCATGTGTAAATACAACCCGTCAGACAATGCAAGATTTATTTTTAACAACTAGAAACAAGGGGAAAGAATGCTCCATCCACTGCATGTTATATTTAATGTTAGATAAAGAGGTCATTGCAGTTTGAGCACAAACATTTATTTTTACGGCTTTAATGATTTTTACTTCCTTCCAGGGGCTCTACATTCCATCTGAAGTATTTATACTTCAACCAAAAATGTACTATTGATATGATCAATATTGTACTATTGATATTGATATGATATTTGCACTCCAAGGAAGGAAGCTAGATTTTTCTGTTTAAGTCAGCTTAGAGGAGACTGTAAATATGGTGATATACCTGCAGGATACATTACCATATGTACAAAGTGTCTCTTGTGAGCTCATATGTATGAACATAATTGTAGGAACACACACCTCCAGACATCGGTCTTGCCAGCGTCTAGCAAGCATTTCCAGCTGTGGGGCTTTGTAGTGGTCCATGCCAATAAGTTCTGGCAGTAAGACACAGTGCAAAGCAGCCAGCAGACTCCACCCTTGCTTGATCTGAGAGAGTGCTGCTGCCTCCGCTCCATCATCCTCCCCAGAGAGAGCATCCATTTGGCGCTCACGACCAGGCACCCCTCCATAGTCTGCAGGGGATGGATTCCTGAAACAGCAAACAAGACTGCCTGTCACTTAGCACCCTAGACCTAATTGATAGTTCTCCATACTGCTGCCGAGACATTTTCAGATTTTATCTTTTTGCACTCTCCTCTTACACTGTGAAGACCTAGGGGAACTATACTTGCTGCTGAAACATATCGGGCATCGAAATTTAGCGCATTTCTGATGAATGTGTATGTGTGGCCTTTTGCTACTGTGGATGGTACACACACCACCTTGTTTGTACTCAGCCAAAGGGACACAACGACACAGGCAGACAAGTGTTTATGACTTCTACCCTTTAGCAGATTGACACATTTTGATGGCATCACATACCCTGCTGGTTCAAATATGATCCAAAAGAAAGATCTTTTTAAAAGTTCACATCCTTTCTTGTCAGTCCCCATGAGAAATCAGCCTTTTTTCACTGAGCATGAGTGTGGTATGACAGTTTAAATTTGAAATGGAAGATAACGAGAAAGGGTGTGATGTTAACGAGACTGATGTAGAGGTGGAAAACTTTATAGATGAAGATGATGATGATGATGATGGTGATGCCTTTGAAGTCTGAAACAATTGGGTTTGATATTGCTTAGCAAATTTTCAAAAGAGATGATGATGAAAAGGTTATACGACAACCCCAACAAAGTACTGGCAGCGCTAGACACAACCGTATGCTGACGTAAGCAATCAAGGGAGCCTATCGTACCCATACACGTAGCAAAGAGAGAGTCGAAAGTAAGGAACGTGGCAGATCTTGGAATGATTGCCACGTTCCTTACTTTCGACTCTCTCTTTGCTACGTGTATGGGTACGATTGGCTCCCTTCATTGCTTACGTCAGCATACGGTTGTGTCTAGCGCTGCCAGTACTTTGTTGGGGTTGTCGTTTGACGATTTTATAGCGCTCTGTCCTCATTTGTTCTTGTTTGAAAAGGTTATGTTTACTGGCTTTCAAAATGATTGGCAGCATGATAATCTCATATCATGCACTAAATGGAACTACAGCCAGCACAAAATTCTGAGTGTCCTGATATGCATCAGTTTATAGTTCTTGTGAATATAAGATACACCATATGACTACGCACCACAAGGTGATTTGTATTTGTGACATGGTTCCTATGCCTAACACTTATCTGTCTGCACAAAAAAGGTGTGATCATCTCCTGACAGAACAAGCCAGACTCTGGGAGTGGACACCTTGACCCACCTCTTGGTGACTGGCAGTTGTCCTGGTACAAATGTGGCTCTGTTCATCGACATGAGAGTGTTGGCCACAGAAATAACACTTAGCAAATGCTGGGTTGTGATAGCTGATGAAATCTGCCAGCGAGCTTTCACAGCCAAATCTTCTTCGTCTGCCGGATTTATGGATGGAATAATTTTTTGTGTGTGGTGCTGACTAGAGGCAGTCCGCTGTTCTTGCTCAAGATGGGCGACTTTATCCCCTCTGACATGTTGTTGATCTCCATCACTGTCAGTATCGTCTGTGCTGCAAGACGGCAGATAAGGTGCAAAGAAAAACCATTCCAGACTCATTTATGTAAATGTGGCAAAAACTCAAGGTCAGAACAAATGCAACACATCTAATTTCATCTAGACAGATACCATTGGTTCTGAGGTATATGGAAATGAAACCAGAGAGTAGTACTTATTATTGCTGTGAACTGAACACGCTTAACATGTCAGGAACTACTGGGATGCATGTTTATCAGAAAGAAACTTGGAAAAACAGTTCCATTAGTGTCAGGGGAAGAAAGCTGAGGCGAGAAAATCTGATAGGACTTCTGGTTTGTCTGAGTTCTTGCAATTAGTTCTGGATCCTAACAACTGCATTGTGCCAGTCAATTTTACATCCTAATATGAATGCTTGTCACTGTGTACTTTGTCCAAGTTTGTGAAAGGCTTATGAATTATTCAGTTGATATGGAGAGATTTTACTGGAAATATCTTTAAAAATTGTACCCAGTCAGTCACTTCAAATAAAATATGCTACAGCTATATTACGAGAAAGCTATCACGTGTCACACGTACATAAGCCCAGGACAGAATACACAGATCATGACCACACAGACTACTAGCAGTGTCACGAACCTCGGGCAATAAGCCTACAAGCGACAGGCACGATGGATAAAATGGACCAACCGTGGCCAGGCTTACAGCGCCGCTTGACCTTAGGTCAACAAAAGGTCCGACCGACGCTGGAACCGTAGTGACCCGAAAGAAGGGAAAGGGCAGGGTCCAATCGCAGCCAGGGGTACAAGAGGGGTCAGCCAACCAGAAAAGCCGATATCCCTCAGACCGAAGGCTTGGGAGAAAATTTTCGAGAGCAGTGAACCGCTGCCATCGTTGTGGCCCACGTTAGGTTGGATTTGGAACCGTACGGGGGATATATAAGGGGCTCGTAAGAAGTAACGTGTGTCTGTGGAAATTAAGTCTGTGGAAATTGAGTCTGTGGAAATCGTGACTGTGGCAATTGAGGGGATAGAGTGATCCTAGCGAGACACGTGATTGAAGCGAGGAAAGTTAAGACTGCACCGTATTTGTGAGTATAGACGTCAGGAGGTGTTCTGATAGACTAAATTCTGGAATTCTGCCGGTCAGTGGTAGTTAGCCAGTGAGTCGAAGTCTCGGCAGTGCTTACTTATCGCAAAGAACAGTCACGGGAGAGATCGCTAGCAGTAGGGTTGTGTGTATGAGATATAACCGTTTGACCCGAGAGAGGTGTAGATTGACGTTCGACGTACTGAACTCAGTCTACGAATTAGCCCAGGCCCGGTATCAGTGTATACCGTAAATAGAGTGTCGGAAAAAGGTGTTAGCTGACTCGTGGGGAGTGTGAGCGACGGGTGGATGTCGATCAACACCACAGACCAGCTGTAAATCCGACCGCTTCAAGGGACCATCGTGAAAAGGTTATGGTGACACATTTGATTGTGGGACTACCAGTGGTTATGGTGACACATTTGATTGTGGGACTACCAGCCATTCAGAGGTTGTGAAATGGACAAGGAGAACTGTCTGCTTAGCAAGGTGTTATGAGGGACTTTTAATCGTGAAAGCTGAGACGAGAGATGGTGAAGCGCAGAGTGCAAAGGTCACCCACTTCGGCCGTTACGTCACGACGCGTGGAGGAACCACCAAAACCAGATACCAACCCACGACACGGACAGATACAAGATTCGCGTAATCTGGAGGACGTTGAAAAAGAAAAAACCAAGTGAACATTGTGGTGAACTCTTGAAGAGCGTACTGTGATTGGTGATGATTCACGCAACAACGGTATTGTACGCTTATCTATTTTGTGAAGTGCGAGAGTGGGGTTGTGTATAAGGATGACGTATGATCGAGAGTGTGTTAAATAGTTACAGTTGTCTTTACTAACACCGATGGTTAATGAACGGAAAGGAGCTATGGTACAGCCCTATTAGAACAGAACAATCAGTTACCTTGTAAATAAAATATATTCTTTATTCTTTCTCAAAAATCATTCTCAGTTGTCATTGATTTGTGATAGAGTGGTGTGGGGGCTCGGGCCAGGGAGAATTTATAATTATAATGATTTTTGAGGTCTCCACTCGCAAGTAGAATAATTGTTCGAATACGGGAGGGGCGCCACCACGAGCCATTTGTGTGCGTGTTACAAGGGCACGCAGGGGGAGAGAGTAATACGGAGATAAGCCGGTTCTCTCTCTAGTCCCCCCGGGTTCGCAACAAGCAGCCCTAACCAAAACAGGTATAAACTGCACTGGAAACAACCTACGTCTCCAAAGAAATAATTGTAACTTCAATTCTCAGCACAGAGAGAGGAACTATGTTGATAACTGAAACATATACCTGTAGGCAACTTCATCAAATGGCACGCTACCCATGCGCTGAGCAAGCAAAGTTGGCTTCTTGACCTTCAACGAATCTTGCCTAGTGGTTGAAGAGAAGAGTTTATGATCTGAGACCACTCCTGATGGTGAAACTGATGCAAAGCCACTTTGCACAACGTCCTTTTCCCCTGATCTGGCAGGTATCTTGAGGATATTTCTTTGCCAGCCTGGTAATAAATTACAAAAATGTTGTCTTCTTTCTGTTCATAGTAAGCAACCGGAATTCAATGAAAAAAAATGGTTTTACAGCAGATTTGTCTTCTTGCTTTCTGTCATGACACACAAATATTTTGTTTGCTGTCTGTCCTTTATGACAAGCACATTTTTTCTGTTTGCTGTCCATCAAAATGTACAAAGAAAGTTAAGTGATAATATAGAAATTTCTTAACTAAATTTGAGTGTCTTTAGCAATACTTACCATGACCCAGAGTACTAAATTCTCAAGTTCGCAAACCCAAACCGCACCTTCCAAAGATTTTGTACACAAACCCTGGTAAGGCCCCATCCGTGCATGTGCACTCCCTGTGTGTCACCCCATGGGATCTACTCACTGACCAATTCAAGCTGATTTTCTCAAGCCAGAAGAAAAAGACCAGCGTTGAGGAGGGTGGGCCTATGATGGGTCATGGTAGAATCACAGGATAATACTTCAGTGGTAGAATGACAGCATAACACTGCATTAGTAGAATGGCAGCATAACACTGCATTAGTAGAATGGCAGCAGAACACTGCAGTAGTAGAATGACAGGATAATACTGCAGTAGTAGAATGGCAGCATAACACTGCAGTAGTAGAATGGCAGCATAACACTGCAGTAGTAGAATGACAGGATAATACTGCAGTGGTCATCTGGGATACAGAATGGGAACATGTAGAGCATTGCAGATCTGACATAAACCAACCAATACAAAAATGTTGTACAACTATTGGAAAGAAGAAGGCACTCCCTTACCTGGCAGCATAAGAGACATGTGGCCATCTCGAGACAGCATGCCAAAGGAGATGGGGCATCTTGGCTTGAGCAGACCCAACTTGCTGACACACAGGCGGTCCAGGTCTGGATCCAAGCCCCAGGCGTGCAAGCAGGACACAAGAAGCTGAGCAATGTCCATAGTCATGGGCTCTGGTGTCACCACAATCTCTGACTGGCCTGTGCCCACGGCCGATGGCACCACACCATTAGTCTGCACCAGGCCAGTTTTACTGGCTGGGCTGGGGTCATCTGGTGCACTCTGGGGGGGCTGTGTCAGAACTGGCTGCATGGATGCCTGATCCATCTTTGCCTGAATCTTCTGACTCACGTTCTCTGCTTTTTCTTTTGCTTTGGCAATAAATCCTGTAATGTTATTTACCATAGAGACAAAAGTTTTGAAAGCATATCTAAATAGTTCTCTCTCATGTGCACAAACATACACACCTGTGCAGAAACACATTAGAATAATCATTGCCACATGCACTCACACAGACATACACACCTTTACAGACACTAGAATAATTATCATATGCACTCACACGGACATACACATCTGTGTAGACATACCTTACAATAATCACCGACACATTCACACACACACACACCTGTGTAGACATACACTAGAATAATCACTGACACATTCACTCACACTGACATACACACCTGTGCAGACATACACTAGAATAATCATTGCCACATGCACTCACACAGATACACACACCTGTGTAGATGTACACTAGAATAATCACTAACACATTCACTTACACATACACACCTGTGTAGACATACACTAGAATAATCACTGACACATTCACTCACACACACACAACCTGTGTAGATGTACACTAGAATAATCATTGACACATTCACTCACACAGACATTCACACCTGTGTAGACATATACTAGAATAATCACTGACACATTCACTCACACATTCACACCTGTGTAGACATATACTAGAATAATCACTGACACTTTCACTCACACACACACACACACCTGTCTAGACGTACACTAGAATAATCATCGATGCCTTCACAGACACAAATGAACACATCTCCCTTCTGCCTTTCTCTATGCAGTGATGAGAGCAAAATGTTTTTTTTTCTGGTTAGACCTTTGCACACTGGATATTGTTCTAACTGGTGATATTGTGAAATGGTGCACTGTTGTAACTGGTGATATTGTGAAATGGTGCATTGTTGTAACTGGTGATATTGCAAAAGGCACGTTGTTCTAACTGGTGACATGGTGTATTGTTGTAATTGGTGATAATGACACGATGTATTGTAGCTGGTGATATTGTGACATGGTGTATTGTAATTGGTAATACTGACAGTGTGTTGTAACTGGTGATGTGGTGTGCTTTATTGTTCTACCTGGTGATATTGTGACAATGTTTTACTTATCTCACTCTTACTTTCTGCCATTTGCCCCCCTCTTTTCTCTAAGGTTCGATTTCTTGTCATTTACAAGTAACGTAAGCACCAAAGTTATGACATTTCCATCTCCAGATTTTTTTTGTAAAGTTAGTTGAAAATAAAATCACTTTCTGCTTGCCCACAAGGCCAAACATCTAGACATAATGCCTGTGTACACCAAAAAAAAAACAACCCCAAACAAAAAAACACATAATTCCTCCCCCCCCCCAAAAAACAAACCCTACATGAGCCTGGTACATGGTAACTGGACCGGTTGTGCTGGTTTGGTTTTAGAGTTGTTCTGAAAGGTTACCTGCTAGTTTCTGATGAGCATCAATCTCATTTGCAATGGCAGATTGGCGTTCAGGTGTTGACATCACGAGTCCTTGAGCCTCCAGGTCAGCCAATGAGAGTGAGGCATATTCTTCTGTCAATAGCTGAACTGAATCACACAATTAGAATTCTCTACCCTGAATCCACTGTAAGAAAAATATGCAGTCTAAACTATTGACAAATCTTTCTCACACAATGGAAATCAATATTCTGCACTAACTAAACAATTACCAAGCAATTTTCTTTGTTTTCTGCAAAATAACCTGGAATCTGTTCAAATACAATTGCTGACAATATGAGTTTGGCTGGGGATATACGACAGTCATTGATGTATATATACATGACTCCCTCATGGCCGTAGTTTGATGTACGCTTTTGTGTTGTTCCAGGCCACCTATTTCCCCCATCTTTATAGTTGTTTCCTGTTTCCCTATATTTCTATAGTTCCCTATACTCTATAATTTCCCTACACTGTTCTATACCTTCCTATATTTCTATAGTTTCCCTATACTCTCTATAATTTCCCTACACTGTTCTATACCTTCCTGTATTTCTATAGTTTCCCTATACTCTCTATAATTTCCCTACACTGTTCTATACCTTCCTATATTTCTATAGTTCCCTTTCTTCTTCTCCCCTCTTACTTCACCTAAAGCATTTGTGTTTGTCATCTTCAATAGTTAGCATGGGGTGGGCTGAGAGTTTTGACCAGAGTTTCTGAAGAACATGTTGGAGTTGATAAATTATCCCACTGTGGTGTTGGATTTGATAAATTATCCCATCATGGTGTTGGATTCGATAAATTATCCCACTGTAGGGCTGGAATTGACATTATTTCGGCCTGAGGACTGGGGAAGGGAATTTTCAACTTGTTCCAATAAATTTGTTGCTCGCTGTTTTCTCTCCGGGTTTAGCGTGTAGAGATGTATTGTGGGGAGAAAGGAGGAGAATATACATGGAGAGGGTTGGCCTGAGCCTTGAACCATATTTCCTTTTGTAAGACGATGTACACATTAGTAAGTTCATTTTCTGCTGGTGTGTATTGATGAGACTTTTCAGCCACCCTTCGTATAGCATACATAAACACATAAATATATATATAGCAAGCTGCAGATCTTTCAGTATTGAGATATAAAACGGTCTTTTACCTATTAAGGCCTCAGTATCAAAAAACATGACATGAAAATCAGTATCACTGGCATTTGTACGAATGCCCTGCAGCAGAAGAGGAAAGCCAGTGGGTTTAATCAGTTCCATTCGGGGTCCCTGTGCTGATGACTGTTGTGCTGCATTCTGCTGCAGTTTCTGTTGAGCCAGGTTTCTGAATGTTGCAAAATTGCGCCGTTTGAGAGCCTGCAATAGAGATTGTATATGGCAAGTATTTTCTGCTAACAGCAAGCAGCTCTAAATTGTGGATATGGTGTGCTTGTGCCTACCTCCTGACACCAGCGAGAGTAGCATTAGGGCAAACTGAAATAGCAAACTGATGATTAGCACCCAATGCACCTGTGTACAAAAACCCAAGAATAAACTCCAGGCGGATCTTTTTACATATGTTGCCTGATTCATGTTTATGTTAGTTTATGCAGCATCCAGCAAGTCACTGCTGATTGCCATCTTGCATTTTGTGAGCAATGCATTACTGAACTTGCTTTCATGGTTATAATAAATGTGTAATTTGTTGGACTGTACTGTGCTGATAAATAACAATTCCAGCAAGTTTATAATGTACATTTAAAAAATATAGTTTAAAATCAATCATTTAATAAACATGAAAATAACATATTTCCAAACTGACAGCAACTGGGATCATCTCTCCCCCCACTTCCCCATCCTTACTGCCATATCTATAAATATAAAAACACAGCATCTATAAGTATAGGTGCAAATGAATCTAATTTAGAAAAATGAAAGTGACAATATTTTGGATAGAAAACGAAAGACATGGGAGATTTGTCTCTACATGCATAATTTACCTGAGACAAAATGAAAAGGATTTACAAGATCTGCTTGTGATGACACAACTTACCTGAGACAAAATGAAAAAGATTTGCAAGATCTGCTTGTGATGACACAACTTACCTGAGACAAAATGAAAAGGATTTGCAAGATCTGTTTGTGATGATACAACTTACCTGAGACAGAGTAAGGGAGGGATTAGTGAGATTCTCTGTAGGCAAAGCATTTTCATCGCAGTTGTTCAAGATTTCTTCAGCAGTGATTCCATGAACCACTCGATCTAGGTGACCTGTGGGCAAGAACAATGACAATGTGAAATAGAAGCATTCAGTTGTGTTACAAGTGAAAATCATGAATCAGTTCAAGTACTCAGTTATAACGTTTCTCCTGCAAAAAACAGTGAACTAAGTAGTATAATTCTCGGCATCTGGAAAAACTGACTCCAATCTTGTTCATTTAAGTCTGTTACTCCCACGCCACAGCACAGATATCTTTGCCCCCTGCAAGATTTGTCTTATGTGTCCACCTTCAGAACGTCACTGCGGCCAGTCCCCAGCCTGGGTGAGACAGAATGTTGGGCAAATGGTTCGCTACCCCTCCCTGTCAAAACCTGCAAGCTACAGAAATGCAGAACATTTCAGTCCTGGCAGAAGATGGACTTCTAGTGGGAGGACCTATGAAGCTGAGTAGTGAAAGCTAGATTCATCTGGAAGCTGGTCGGCCGACTGCCAATCCTTTCATCCGTGACTGCCATCAGTGTAAGATGAAACCTGAGGACCATGTATGAAGCTGGAAAGGCATCACAGGTGGCCGACTGGCCGCCAGAATAGCCACCTGTAAACTCTTCTTTCTTCTAACTTTACCTGCTGCTCTAGGCCTTTAGTTTCCTGCACCACCATCGCAATTCTTCTTCATACAGTGTTTCTGGAGCACTATAAATAAATACCTCTATCATCATTATTAAGATTAAGCTGCTGGGTCAAGCAGCTTGCCTGGTTGCTGCAGATCACCACACCTTAGCAGATCCAGATGTGGCAGCAATGGGGCTAGTTCTCTTGGTCTGCAAGTCTGTAAGGTTTGGGAAATCTAGTCTACTGTGTCCTTAAGGCTACATGAAGATGCAGCAGTAAATTTCTCAGCACAGCATCAAGACGATCTAACTATATCCCAACCTCAGTAGACAGATAAGCACAACATGCAGGCAAAACTACACCTGTCTCCATCTGCCATACATAGACTGTGCCATCAGTACAGCTGACAACCATAAAGTCGTCAAGGGGCCGCCATCGGATAGTCTTGACTGGGAACAGGTGACGGCTTGCAAGCATGACACATTTGCGTTCCTTCAGACTGAGAAGTGCCACAGAATGGTCACTGGCCACAGAGCACACCGATGACAGAATTCGTGCCTGAAATAAGAACACAAGCCTCACAGTACTGTGCAAGAAGCCCATGTTGCATTAAACTACTGAGGATAAAATAAATCAAAAGTGAATAATGAAACTTATGCTTAGTACTTACTTAGGTAAACGATTAAAGACTGTCAAACAGACTATTAAATTAAATAGTCTCAAGTCTGTTATAAGAATCAAAGGGTGGCGAAGTTCAATTGATGATCACATGAAAACATGAAATAACTGAAACAGGTTTTCAAGCAATATTTGTCCTTTATGCCTGGTAGACTCAGCTATTTGAAATTGAGTTTTGTCCCTTAGAAGGCTCCACGTTTTTAAAACAATTTATTCTATAATTCATATACATTCAGTTACTTAGGCTGAAACAACTGAGTTTAATACAAGATGTACTAGATCACATGACTGCTGGTCATGGAAGTATAAAATTCACAATTTTCTCTTGGTCATTACATTCATATTTCTACATCTACAATTATAAGACTAACGCCAAAATAAAGAATAATCTTTCTTCTTTTGCATTGATGTTTTTATTTTTCCTGTAGAATGCCTGAATTTGGCTGTTTTTTTTAAAAAAAAATCACCATTGAGTTCAGGTTTCCAGAAACCTGGTTCAACGAAAAAGCATGGCGATAGCATTGGCACATATATTCATTCTCCTTGCTGCAAGTCCCCACAGTAGCTACACATCTCAAAAATGACTGTCTCTTAGCAAAAGACTGCTGGTCATTTTGATCAACAATTTTCATAATTATGTTCATTATTTTGTAAACCAAAGTCAGGAATGAAGTTTTCAAATTCAGATTAATACCCCTCAATCTTTAATGCACTTTTGATGGGCTATACTCCTTTCAAAATATGATTCCCCTTTTTTCCAACGGACAATGCTGTGGGTGAACACAAGAAACCCTATGTGAAAATCAACTCACATTGCAGTTGGTAGGAGGGACCAAGAGCTGTACCACCATGCCCCCATGGACTGTGAAAGTGTGAATGCGACATCCAGAGTTGATGTCCCACAAAATAACGGAGAAATCCACCCCTCCAGACAGCAAATGATGAGGCTCGTAACGAGCGCACTCATTGAATGGGTACAGAAGTGCTGTCACTCTTCCTTCATGGCCTTCTAGTATTTTCACAGACAACTCTGCTGAGAATAAATGTCACACACACACACACATGCACACACAGTCTTAAAACTGAATGCACAAAGCATCTGTGGCAGCCAAGGACGGAAAGTGAAGGCCAATGTTATGCAACTGAACAGAAGGCTAACAGTAGTAACACATAAATCATTATAAAGATAAAATGTTGAGTTGTATACACCTACAACACTTGAATGCAGTCTGTAATATGAAGAACGATTACAGGTAAACTCAACGTCCCCGCAGGTTTTAGACTGTTACTGCTACTAAAATAGGGCTGCCGTCCAAGGGGGACACACAGATTTCAACACGACTGAAATAAATGCTGCTTGCAACTACCAAAAGTGCAATAATCTACTTTACATATTTCGAAAGATCAATTTTTGAACATCAAAATAATTATAGAATCGTACTGAAAAGTTGTTATATAGTATTTACTATTTGGTGTTTGATGTAGTCACTGCATGCACTGTATGCGCCTACTTTGTACATCAAAGATGTCTGATGTATTGTTGACTATAGGTTTCTTTGTTTGGATTGTTTAATGTTTATACATCAAAAACTGATGTTTTGTCTGTCGACCATGATTTGATTTTAAAGTGTTGTGCAGTTTTTATACATCAAAAACTGTTACGAAATGGTTAAAGCAAGAATGAAAATGACTTGCCCTTTTTTGGACGATTTTTCGTGCATAGTAGTTGTATCAATACACGATGCACAACAGGAACAATAACAACAGAACCATTCTCTCGACCACACACCAGCTTGCTCTGAGACGGAATGTAGATTGTAGCTGTGATCTTCTGAGGCTGCTCCTCCTCTAGCTGCACAAAAACACTGGCGATAATGTGACCTTAAACTCACACTTACTCATAAGCCTGATGACCACTGAGATATACACCGCAGGGTGTGCCAATGAGACCAGGTAGCCAGAAGTACAGGCTCTACGCAGGATTATCAGAAAGCAGAAAGAAACGCTTAGGTATGGTTGTAAATATCGGCTTTCCTAATGTCCTTCATAGCACATGAACCTCCTGTGAGCTGCTTAGTGTGGGCAGTGGTATAGTATGCAGGGTTTCCTAAACGCAAACCAGTGCAAGTCTAAACCAAGTTGTTTTATGTGAAAATGTCAATGCTATTTTGAAGCAAGGCACAGACATGAACTGAAATAGTTTGAGGTCTATAGAATGACTATTCATTTTTAACAGTTTAATTTATGCCAAGTTTGCACTTTTATGAGTATCAAAAGCTTAACATACACATTCACTCCCATCAACAATTAACTTTTCTGTCATTATAACAGGATGGAAATAGCATACAAATTGCATACATCTGGAAATAAAGCAAGATTTTTTTATGATTGTGTTTTATGTGAAATGGGAGCTCACCCGACATGATTTTCGGGCACCAGTTTTAGCAGCAAGGCCATATAAACATGTGGATTGCCTGTTGTATGTCACATGAGAGTGGGAGTCGTATATTAGGAGACAAACAAAAAAAATGATCCATCATTGAAAATGGGTCATATAAGCCCGAGGGTCAAATATGAGGGGTCATAGCTCAGAGGGACCTATGTAATAGTTCTCAAGTCATGAAAGACATAAAAGTGTACCATGAAGTCAGGATTGTTTTATTACAAATAATTGTTCTAAAAGACTTGTTGTAGCTATCCCTGAAATAAAATGTTGTCTGGGAGAAAGTCGCCTGGGAGAGAAATAAAAGATGTAGTAGAACATTCCAGAAGTTGGGAAAAACATCCAAACAACAGTTACAGCATGCATTTAAGCCCAGTCATAACTTCCAGAAAGACCTTTAGAATAGTAGAAATGTCGAGAAGGTAACTAAAGTTTCCCAAACCTGGCAGAACTTGCTAGTAGATGACAGGCAATTTTTGGAAAGGAACGCACCACTTGAAGTTTGTAGAATGGTATAGAGGTTTGGAGAAGCCTCGAGTCATGCAAAAGTAGTCCTCAGATACGCGGTTTAATTTTTAAAAACTGCACCATGTGGAACAACTTTCTGTCCAAAATTCAACATAACTCCCCAGTACTTAGAGGAAACTGGTGCAGGATGGCATAAATTTCTGGAAAAAGAAATTTCTGGGGCCGCAGAGCAGGCGTCAGAAACATATTGGTAATCTATGGAAGGAAGCAGGATATTACAAAAATTCAGTCAAGACACTGGCCCATTCTACAACATTTATGCAGTTCAGCAGAGTTTTCTACAAGTTGGCAGAGGTTTCCAGAACAGCATGGAGTTGTTCAGAGAACCAAACCATCAGCAACTTCTGGCATGCTTTGGTAACTGCAAGAAACGCTGCAAGTGCAAGAGAAACTGGCCTTCAATGCTGCTGTCATCTCCACAACCTGCTAAAACTCTGGCACTTAAGGACAGACATTTTTTGAAGAGAATGGCACCACAGAGCAGGCTTCAGGTACTGCTGCTTCTGAAGCGTGCAGGCACCCTGTGAAACCAAGGAGTTTTGGAAACGCAGCAGGTGTAGGAGGCTGGCCGGAGGATGGACACAGATTCTAGTCAATGGACACCAAAAATAAAAACATAGATGAACAATGCATGTAAAGTAATCGAGTCAAAAAGCACACCATTGGACAAGAGTTAGAATGAAATATAGTGTCATAAGACTAAAAACACTGAATAGTTTGTTGATTGTTCAACACTTTTCTCCTCTTGCTCTTCCCATAAATGCGGGCAGGTGTGTGTGTGTGTGTGTGTCAGTGGGAGAGGTCGTAATGTACATTTGGCATGGCTTGTTTATTAAAAATCCGATCAGAAGTGGGCTTGGAACAGGCTGAGGTGCTATCAGCAAAAAGGTTCAGGAGCTCACAACTTACCAATCCATCTAGAAGCTTTGGGGAAGACTTTTCATATGTGTTCCAAATGTCTTCAAGAGAAGTGCAGATTTTGGGCATTAGTGCTGGTAACCTGTCAAAACTCTCCTGCCGAACTAGCGTCATCTGCTTTTCTGACACCTCTGGCAGCTGCCAGATGACAACTCTGCCTGACGAATCACCTCGAATCAGCAGCTTTGAATTATGGTCTTTGGTTCCATGAAAGTAGGTCACAGCTGGCAAGCATGACTGACACTGAAATTACCATCATAATTCAACAATCAGAAAAAAACCCATTTGAAATTTAAGATGGTGATTTTTCTTAGGTAAAGCCATTTTCTTCAAAACTTAATCGCTACCATGAATATATGGACTTTTCCCTCTCCCCACTTCAGAGCATATGACATTAACACCCTATACAGGAGGCATTAACATTAACACTCTAGCAGCTTGCCAGCAAGACAGAAGGCGTTAACACTCTAGCAGCTTGCCAGCAAGACAGGAGGCATTAACACTCTAGTAGCTTGCCAGCAAGACAGGAGGCATTAACACTCTAGTAACTTGCCAGCAAGACAGGAGGCATTAATTTTGGTTCGCAAAAGGTTTTCTAGTTTTCTTTTTTCTTTTTGCAGATGTCCAGAGAGCTAAGCCATCAACTACCGTTGGCATGCTTCAGAAACTGCAAGAAATGGTGCAAGTGCAAGAGAAAGCAGCTTCAATGCTACTTTCAACCTTTTCTTCTAAACAATTTAAGTATTAATGGAAAAAGTGAAGCATTTAAACTCTGAATGTCCATTGCAGCACTTCAACATAGAACAAATATGTCACCTGACTGTTGCAAAAGTCCAGGATGTAGTATGCATGTACTGAGGAGTTATGGTGACTCCGATGGTAGTCATTACTTTCTGGGTTGGCACTGAAATCATTTTTGAAAGTGCACATTACCTGTCAATGTAAAGTAGACTGTTTATAAACAACCACACAAACAAACTCATAAACAGTCTGATTTGTTTTAGAACAGAAGTAAAATATTTCACAAGGCATCAGGATGCCAGTGTAAAACCAGCCAGCTGCTGGCTGTTCCGATTTAATTTGTTTTTAATGAACAGGAACAGGAAAAAGAAAAAAAGGGTTATTTAACTTATTTTCAAAAGAATAACAAGTTTAATACAATGTGTTGTATTAATTTTGTACTTACACTGCCTAAAATACTAAAAGATGTTCAAAACAACATTTTGTGTCCTAAAACAAGCATTTAAGGATATTGAGCATCAACTGGGCATCAAACAAAACATAGCATATAGCACCTCTTTATTGTAACGTACCTAGACTTCAAGAAATTCAGTTATAACTAGAACCAAAATTTGTTAGCCTTCTGTTACATAAGAATGAATATATGCAGGTGGATAGTACAGGCATGCACTGCAATGGCACACATAAAATAAAGTACAAGATGATGCATTAGATCACATAAATTGGTAAATGCATACAAATAGTTCCACATTCAGTCCTGTATGGGGCTCATCTAACAGTAGGATTATACATTCTGATAACAGAGCAACTAACATAAATAGTCCTCTTTATGGACTTTTGTACAAAAGAAAAATTTGTTATATAAAAAACAAATTAGGCAACTGTGCACCTAGAAAATTAATATTATATGGCACAAAACTTGTTAGCCTGAAATCTAAACACAACACTTACATGCACAGTCCAAGGCATTTAAGACAATTGTGAATAAAATCTTCCATAGGCATGTTCAGAATTACACCTATGCTTGCTAACTAAAAGAATAATACATTTAATACCTAAACAAGAATGATGCAGACCAGAAAACTGGATACCTAATGAATTACCTGTGTGAGTTCCCACACAGGTCAATTCTAGGTATCTAGGACTCTAAGAATAAACCCAAATATCTTATGACTTACAAATAAGTATTATGATACTTGAAATGTTAAAAATAGACAGCTTTCTGAATGCAAGAGAATGAAATATGATTTTAATTTTTCTTCCAGATAAGCAGCCCTGAGCTACACCAGTAACTTAAGAGAAAAGGTCTGAGCTAACATGAAGTGCAAAGAGCCTCTGGAAAATTTTCTGCTGTTAAATACTGATGATACCTTGATATTTTAATTTAGAAGCAATGTCTCTTTACAGCACAGCTGCTATGTTGCAGAAATATGCTGAAACAAGTGCTGTAAGAAGCTTGATTAATAAATTCTGATACACAGCCACCAGATTAACAAAATATTTGATTTGCATTTAAGGCTTTTGTTTTGTTGCTCCTGCAGACAAAGTTTCCTTGGCAACCAGACCACAATGAGTGCCACCCCTCTCCCCCCAGCACTGTGATTAAAGTAATGTAATATTTCGTTTATAATTATTTACATATTTTAGCTAAATATTATTTAGGAAAACTTTCTTTAGACATCTAATTTTTGTTATATTTAATCACCGAAGTTTAAGTTACTTGTTCTCCACATTTCATGTTTACTTTTTCTTTCAAAAGATGATATTCTTACTTTCAGTAATCATTTTCAAACAGATCTGATTTGTGAATAAAATAAACCTGTGAAGCCCACAGTAATCAACAGTAGACATGTGGTATCACACACAATGCAAAATCTAAAGTCACAGTACAGATCTTGGTACAAACTGGAATCAGTGTTCTCTTTGTCAAAAACAAACAAAAATGCATATACAGTACCCTGTAAATATAAAACATTGAAATATTACCTCTATGTATGCACCACTTGCACTATACTTAGAATTTAAAGACTACATGCTCTTGAAAACTTTGAGTTTGCTCAGCTTGATGAGTGAGAAAACTAGGTAGGCAGGTAATTTTAAAGAAGCCTTGCGTCTACCTTGCACTGATTTTACACAATAAGGAATGGGGTCCTATTACTAAGTTATGCACTGAAAGAACCACCAGAATGACAGCAGCAGTAAAATGGCCAGTGCGGAGAGGCAGTTTAATGCTGGGAGATGGGCCAATGGAGCTGGCACAATGTTCAACTCCAGGAAACAATCCTTGGTCACGCCTGGATTAGAACCAGCAACCATCCACATGCTAGTTCACAGTTCTACCGAAAACTCCACACCTTCAGCAAAAGCTGCCCACAAAATTTTCTGGACATTTATTTGATAATGAAGTTAAATATTTGTTTACAGATATTTCCTAGTTCGACGAGACTTCGCATTATGAGAGTTTGGCAGAAACCCTGTTCACTTTGATACATGCACTATTGGAAGGACTCGTGGGCCTAAAGAAACTGCAGAAACGCAGGTAGCACTCTCTTTGCTTCCACTTGGCACAGTAATTACATCAGCTGTCAAAATAGTCTAACCAATGTGCAAAAATGTTCTTCACACAACTGGGTTTATTTCATTACAGATAATATGTCCAAAATCATGTTAAAATAACTTTTTGAAATGCCAGCCTTCCAAAAGCTACATGACTGAAAAGGGGTCCACATGGAATGTCACTTGAATGGAAGAATATCCTCATGTTATCAAAGCTACAGCTAACTGGATGGGTAGCAGAATAACGAACTAAACCCAGTTCTTTCAAAATCTTTTGCTTTGGAATTGATATCTAAAGATGAAATTTACCAAGAAACAATAACTTGATCCCTAAACCAAAAGCTACTTGACAAAATGCAAATACTTTGTTAATGTAGTTTCTTTTTGAACCAGCTATGTGTCAAGATATCAGTTTAAAGATAATACAAAACATTTTGAATAGTAAATTCTCCTGTGAAGCTTTTCCTCTTACTGGAAAAAACCCACAGCTTCTTGGGTGTTTGTGTTTGTGTGTGTGTGCGTGCACATGCAAGGGTGTTGTTCTGTTCATGATGTATGGTTAGTGTTACACACAATACAAACATTTATGCTGCAAAACATGCTCACCTTTGCAGTGCTCTTCCTCTTAGCAAACTTAAGGCACAGATGGAAAAGCACACAGACAATTATTCTAAACAAGGGGTGAAACAAAAAGCTAAATTACGAAAATTACACCTTAAATGCAACCACTAAACTGAGCAATCCACTTTTTCAAACTTTGGTGCATCTTTGTGTTAAAAATTTGACATGCCTGTTAATACTGCCTGTTAGTAAGCATGTAGTTAGTCCCAAAAGTGTAAACTTCTCAGCTAACACAGAGATTCCACCTAACGCTCATCAATAACCATCAACTGTTAAATGTAACAATATGTATGGGTGTGTAAATTTATATGTGAAAATATGAACACATACATGCATATGTTAAGGTAAGAATGTGCTTTACAAAACTGAAAAATGTTTGCACATTTAACTAAACTACACCACACCCCACATCCTCTAAAAAAGAGACCGAGACAGACAAAACCACACAAAACAAAGAGACAAAGAGCTCTCTACATCTCAATGACAGCAATTTTAAACTGACAGCTCAATTTTTTAGGCCATTTGAGTCACAGTTAGAGCTAGACCAACAGTATGGACATTTGAGTCTGCTGCTTGCAACTCAACACTTTTGTAGAATTAAAACCAAAGAACTATCATCCAATTTCCACAGAAATACTCTGAAAGGAGGAAAATTCTATGCCCGACATTAAATATTTGATCAATCAACAGGTATGAACTGTTATGGCTAGACTAGGCCCTGTGAGATCCCATGTTATTTTGAACTGATACAGCGATTCAAAACTGAAAAAGATGTGATACTTTTTGAATCAGCACGGTTCTATGGGGAAGGGTTTGATATCCACAATACAGAAAACATCTGTAGACAGTCAGTCAAGAATATATACTTCGCATGATAAAGTTACAAATTTAAAAGAGAGAAATGATAAGGATAGAATATTTGTCAGCACATTAAGGTGTGGTGAAACGGAAAGATTTTGTGCTGTCGGTTATGGCTGGAAACTTTTTTTTTGGTTGATGTGTTTTAGTAGACCAATAGCAATCAAAGACACCTAAACTAAAGAAAAGGAGCCTCTCTCTCTCTGTTTTTGTCTGTTGACAAATAACACCTTGAAAAAGTCTGAACAAAAGATTTTGCACAGCACAGTTCTGGTTGGGAACCATTTTTCTCTGTTTTGCTGTGGTGGTGTTCTGATTGCTTTTTCTCTGTTTGCTTGTCTTGTCATTTAATAGTGCTCTGACTACCTGGCAGTCCAGCCAACCACGCAGGCCCTCAGGCCCACCATCATGCAGGTTAACAAGGGTAAGTGATCATGCTGGTTCAGTAAATTGTAACAATGTGAAGAATGAAAAATAAAACATTCTTGCATCTATAGAATTCTGAAATGTGTGTCACAAATGTTGGATAAACTAAAACGTCACAGGAAAGCATGGTTATACATGAGAATAAAGGAATCAAGACACATTATGCACACAATCAATGGGAAAATAATCAACAAGAGTGCCAGTGAAGCACAAGCCATGTCTTGCATACCGACAACAAGAGAGGAATGCCCCTAATATTTTTAAGCAAGAAACTCATTCGACAACTAAATGACCTATGGCATCGTGTTTATGATACCAGAAAATCTACACAGCCATATTCAATCCCGGTTTCCTGCAGATCTTTGATTCGTTTCCCCTTAAGACACAGGATAACACAGTTGTTGCAAAAAACTAAAATTTTGTAAATAAACAAATAGATAAAATCACAATACACCATTGACAGATCTTTCATATTTTAGTACATGTAAATTGCTGCAAGCAAGGAGGCTAAAATACATGCATATTCTCTTTTATAGCCATTCTTTACATTTACAGTAATCTTAACATGGTGTGGGGGTTGGGGGGGGGGTAAGGATTACAAAGAACTATATAAGGAAGAAATGACACACTGACAACATTAAAAAAATTACTTTGTTGGCAGCTTGTACAGGTATCCACGACCATCTGTACTCCACACAATCACTTTGTCAATGCTGAGAAAATGACCACCAGCCCATCGCTCACCACAACGGTTTGATTCCGAACAAAGTAGAGTAAAGTCACTGGCATCATAGATCTGCCAAAAGACAAAGTCAAAGTGGTGATACCATAAATAACAAACCACAAACATTAAGAAATGGCTACTCTCATTAAAACTTCTTTAAACCATGATTTAAAATTGTGCTGTCATTAAAACATATTTCTAACAATTTTCTGACACTGTCCACATTCATCCAAAAGGGCAAAAACTAAAATCAGATATTTTCTTTTAAACTAACTCGTCTTCTTTTTCTGTATGCACTAACTTGCTAACTCTAGCTGGAAAAGTCTGGCATACTTGCAGAAAACATCAGATGAACATATAGTAAAAGGCAGCTACTCTTCTTTACTAATGGTATTTTCATGGCATATTTGTCAGATCTTCAGACGCACTGCAAAATTGATCCATGCATGCATGTGCACACACATGCACATGCAAGCACGTATACGCACATAGAGGGGTTCGACAGGTTTGCCAATACAGTAGTACCTCGGGTTACTAACGACTCAGGTCACAAACAATTCGGGTTACGAAAAACAACTTCGAAAATTTTTTGCCTGGGGTAACAAACAGTGCCTCGGGTTACGAACGAAAGTGAGAGAGAGAGCAAGGTTTAATGTTGGAGACAAACGATCGCGTATGGTACAAATGAAGGCCACGCAGTACCAACATCGCTTAGCGCTAGCCTAGTAGCCTAGTTTTGCATGCGTGCGCAGCCTCGTTTTCATTGACGTTACTACATGGCAGTAAAAGATTTGGAACGAATTCTGGAACGAATTAAGTTCGTAACCTGAGGTACCACTGTACACATGAACATCTGAGCCCTCTACATCCTTGTTTGTAGAAAGGCCATCTAAAGACTGCCTGTAGAACTCTGTACAATGCAGCAGCGACAACAGCTGGCACCCACAGCTGTCACACCATGTAGTTACTCTAAAACTAAAACCTTGCACTAATATAAAACTACACAACAGCTGCTCTTTACAGTAATCTTATAGTAGACCAGTGCACACTGCTTACAGGAATTATGCTTTGCATATGTACTAACATTAAGCCAAATAGCTGTAACACATATGCAAGCAGCAGCTATCAGCTTTCAGGTGCCTGGCACAGACTACTGATTAACAGCTGCCCCACGTGTTCAAGGTTTATGCCTTGTATTGTTCTCCGATTAATCACTTCAAGGTTCATGGCTCAATATACAGCCGTTTCATTCTTATTACATTTTTAAAGGAAAGTTTTTAAAAAGTCCTCCACAGCAGGCAGAATGTATGACAACTGAAGTTTGGAGCCATAAGTGCTCTGTAGTTATACAGTACTCAACCACAAATGACAGTCCTGTGCATGCCTGTTTGTACCATTTGGGACTTTTCATATACTATTTGTGCTATGCACTCCTCCTTGTGTATGCTGCACAGGCTTAGCTCCTTACCTTTGAAATGACAGTGATCACTATGAAGTACACATGTACTACAACTAGCCTTCCATGGTTTACCTACCAACCATAAACAAACTTACCTGTTTCGGTCTACAGTGGAAGGAGAATTGATTATGCATTAAAAAATACACGAAATATTGACAGCATACACAAACATGGTGACAATTTTGTGCAACATTGCTGTCTTATGCTTCCGTGATGCATTTCATGTCAGAAGCCAGAAAGAACTCATGTTATCGAAGTCCAAGTTATTAATAGCAAATCATGCAGGTATGTAACCCAATCTGTGCGCCCTGACACTTGTTTCCAGTACTCCTGTTGTAGGCATAAGTCAACCAATTACCACCTGAACTTCCACATCTATGCAAAGATTTTTACCTGCTACCCCCTCCCCCACTTTTTTTTTTTTTTTTTTACATTTTGCATGAAGAACTGGTATGTAAGGGTAGCTTTACAAAGACCAGTGGGTTACTTTTAGACTGCACTTAAACACCTGTGTGATTATTAATCTAAATCTAATTTATATGACAGACATTGCACTGTGAAAAAGATGACAGTAAACTGCAGAAAGTGCATGTCCTGTTTGCCGTAAATAAAGTGGTAAAAACTGAGCACACCCGCATGTTTGCGAATACATAAGGGCATTCACATACAAACACCTACATATACATTATTACATGCAGTTTCATCATTTGTGCTTATTTGTACTGAAGTAAGTTATGTGATTCTGACTGCCTCCTGAAAACCATAAAGAAATCCCACAGAGCAATTGTACCATGGAAAAACATACCAAATTACTTGCAGAAGCACTGAACTAAAAATCTTACAAATCACCGCCATGCCCAATGATTGCTTCTACAAGAAAAAGCCAGCAACAACAGCAAAAACACCCATCACAGAATGTACAGACAGCAGTCTGCTGTTTTGAACCACATTCCATTGGAGGAATAAATATAAATTATATAAATGGCATACACCAGCTTAAGCATCAAAGCATCTAATTAAAAGCTTCTCTCTAAAACTAAAGCCAGTTATTTTTAAAGTAGTTTCTGCCAATAGCAAGAGGTAATAATTCCAGAAAACTGTATACGCAGAGTGAAATAGGTTAGACTGTTCTGTGACATCCAAACTCAACCAACAAAATTAAGCAAGCAATGCTGGACAGGTCCTGAGCCACTCATCCATTCATGCTGTCTAATGGTCCCATCCCACAAACCCAACTCCAGCCTCAAATTTCTGTCCTCACCTGGTGCTTAAAAAACCCAGTATTTTTTAGGGAAATACTGCAAAATGCTGCCTGTTGTCAATCAGGCCATGCATGCCCAACAGTAATGCAATGACAAACTAAAATCTCAGCTGCAAAAAGCTTGAACATGCCTGCATTCTTAAGTTTGCTATTAAGCAATGGGCAGCTCATGAAAGTCAACAAAATTAGACAAATTAAACAGAGGGAAACAAAATGACCCAACCACCAAAAACAGAAGCTCATGCAGGAATTACTTATCACAGCCTTTCACAAACCAAAAATGTTGAGTGGGCTAATTTACAATTTTCGGTGGACTGATATTTTAATGAAAAAAAATTAATGTTTAAAAATCTCTTTCTTACTTTTAATGCTCCCACCCACCACTTTTTAAAAGAAGGTTTAAAAACCAAGCCATTCTTGCAACAATTTTTTTAAATTTGCTGCCTCAATAATATTAAAGGGTATGCAAAGTGAATAGATATGTTTAATTGATCCATTTTCATATTCAGAATTACCTCCACTTGTAAAATAACAGTCTGGTTACACCTATGAAATCAAATATTTCCACTTGCAAAATAACAGTTTAGTTAATTTAACATCAAATTTCATTGACCCTTGATCACTATCAATTTGCCTCATCAAATCATGCAACAACTGCTGCTGAGCAAGACCACTCCAGCAGATCACGCCTCTCTTGGTCTACTGCAAACTATCAATGCAGACGAATATCCAACTTTACATTGCCAACTTGGACCTTGGGATTGTATCTGTGTCATACTATTCTGAGCTGGACTATACAGAGTAAAAGTTTAAAAAAAATTAGCATTAGATTCCTTTGATTTTTCTGGGTTATACCAAAAATAAATAAAATCCTCTTTTTGCTCATGTCAACGTTAAAAGATTTAGCTTGCTGGTTGAAGAAGCTGAATATTTCACAATCAGATATTTCACCTACCTGTGTTTTGAACACGGTCATTGCGACATCAGTTAGTAGACTAACTGCAATTTGTTCACATGAAAGTTAAAAAAAAAGTTTTAGGCATGGCTATGATTTAACCATTCTCAGGCGACCCAAAATATTAAGTGGAGGCAATTCAGAGCATAAAAATGGATTGACTAAGCACAATTTTTCTTAAAAAATTTGTCCCTTAGATGAGTGCTTAAGACTTGATCTAAAACTTACAGGTAACGTTACAGAAATAAAATGGTACTTTAATGGAGAACTATTCCCTAGGAAAACACTTTCTCTCCTTAATTCTTTGTTTTCTTTCTGTACTACCAGCTACAGAAACTGAACACAGACACAAATCTGAACAAGCTTGAGTATTTTCTGTGTGCTACATCAAATGCAAGATGCTCTTCAGATCCTTGGAAAGATGCATGATGCTGACATCTTGATGATATTTACAAGGTACTGAACCTCAATTTTTGTGTCAGATTTGGACATACAGTTCTTAGGCAAAAATTTGTTTCTTGTTTACCTTTCCTTCTTTCCCCCTTTAAGCATCTTCCACTTTCATCTTCCTCTACTAGCACTAACATGCAATAACCACAGCGTTCTTAAAACATTTTTGCACTCAACACATGGAGAAGATCGTTCTCTCATCTCTTTCCTCCCCGAGTTTCTATATGTGTGCAGCCATCCCCATTCTTCATGGCATACTGTCCTGAATGCATTAGCCACCCCAGCAGGTCTCCATCCATACAGCCTCTGTCATGCTCTATGGCCTCTGCACATACCAACATCCTTCTACATCACCTGGGTCCTTTAGGTGTACTGTACACATCTGACCCAGAAACCTATAGACAGTATGCCATAAAGACAGACACAAGAGCTATGTTCTCTGCAAGACCAGGTCAAAGAAAGAGAAGCAGGCAGATTATGTACAAAAGCACTATGTATGCAGCTGTTCTACCAGTCTTAGTTATAAGGCAGACAGGCAAATCTTACCCCTTGCACAGTTCTTCCATAATGCTGTTCAAAATTATAAACCTTGCGGAAAAAAAGGAAGACAGAAATATAGGGCAACAAAACTTTTTAAGATCATGAACACACACTTGATGAATGACATCAAAGGGTATAAAAAAGATGCAAAACAATTACAGCATTTCACTTCACAACATCAATGCTTGACTGGAAGAAGCTTCTCTTTAAATCTGAAATAATTTAAATGCACATTAATATCATTCCTTTGTGTGTTCAGACAGCCAATTTGTTCACTAGCAACAAAGTGGTTGCTCATTAAGGATTCATGCTGTTATACATTTTGAACTGAATGTGCCTCTGGCTGTCATCTTGGTCAGGCTATTTATGCTCTATCACTTCCAAGCTAACCATGGCATGCCATGCCAACTGTGACATGCCAACCCAACTGTGACTGGCAACATCCAGCAGAAAGACTCGTGTAAGAAGGAAACTACAAAAGGCTGTTCAATTGCAGTGCAGCAGCAGTCATTACAACTTGCTGTACGATGGCAACAACAAACATAGGTGCTGCCCAACAACTATCATCTCCTGAAGTATATTTCTTTTTCATCATAATGATTTGATCAGCTTGTTGATGGATAAACATCTCTGTGTGTGTTTGTGTGCACACTCTTGTGCTTGTGTCCAACCTCTTTTCTCGTTCTGTCTTCCAAAGAATGTGTTTGTCAAAATAATCTTTAGGTCCCACCCATATTCAAGTGCACACATACATATATGCTCACTCAAATTTTCCTACTCTTGTTAACTGCCTACACTTCTTAAAGGCTGGCTGGCTGCCTGCAGTTTTATCATATTCTGACTTTTTATCAACAAACTGAAATCTGCAGTTCTCAAAGAATGCAGAAAAGTCACTGAACACCAAAGTTTTCAGAAGGTTTTCTTTTTTTATCACAGGCTTCAAAAATCATTATGTGGATGGTGTGCTGATGACCCCAGCTGGACATCACATTCCTATTTCAAGCATGAACTAGCTGGATATGGTACCTTGAACATTTCGGTCATTAATCTTGAACTTTTTTCCAGGTTGTCCCAAGTACACTTCCTGTGGCAAATGTGCCATACAGTGTATTCTAATATGAAAACCATGATCAGCATGCATGCGTAAGGAAATATCAAGTACATGTAAATGTGAAGAGACATGAGAAAACGTTCAGGTGATGGCTTGAGGGGTAACTGGGTCTCTGATGGCTCATAGATTAGCTGGAGGTATTCGAATAATAAGGTACACACATTTCCAATCACCTCCACTCCAGTCAAGCAATCAGCTCAGGAAAAATATGTGGCATGTGTGTCTTGCTATTTTAATAGCTTGTCCGAACCATCCAAGATTCCAAAAGGAGAAGTTTTACACCCGTTACTCCCTAGTTTCTCTGCCATTTAAATAACTCAGATCACTTCTATACAGGGCATTCTCATACTTTTCATTATGCCTCAAAAGATCATTAGATACTTTCAAAAACAAGGCCCCCAATATTTAAAACTGTATATGCTGTGCCCAAACAAATATCACGCACCCACTGTCACTAAGCTTCCACTCATTTTAGTCTTAAAACTGTGACAAATGATAAAAAAAAAGATGACTGATGACAAAATATCTTTGAAGACTACTGACTGAGAAAACACTATGGAACCGTTCTTAAATTATATGTAAGGAAATGTATGTACAATGGATTTTATTTTGTGAACAGCACAGACTAAACATCAGATCTTTCAGCATTAACGACAACAGTCACTTATTTGTTAACTTGTGTTTGGTATGTTGGGTCAAAAGGGAGCATAACAAAGCCTGACTATGGCAAACACTGCAGTTTTCTAGCCATTATTTCCTGCTGTCTTTCTGGGGTCACCAAACCAGCAAACACAACAGTTGCTGCCATCTGTGACTGCTGAAAGAACAGAGTTCCAGCAGTCAGCATGGGACCGCCAACAGCAAAGGGATGAAACATAAGTCTGGCCATCTGAACACCTGTCAGTAAGACAACCTAATGGAAAAAATGTATTTATTACAACATAAAAGCTACAAATAATGCTCTGTGGGCAAAGTAAGCAAAATATTCTCTACAAAATACAACAGGCATGGGAACTACCCAGGTCAAAATCTCTGAGAAGTCTCGGTCCACCTTTTCAACTTGCCAGAAACATAATGAGAAAATGGTAACCATGGAAACTGATCACTACCAACTGTATAAACCTATTCAACTTAAAGGCTTACTTGAATTTGTTAAGTTAGTTTCCATAAAGGTGTGTTTTGAAATAACTGTCTCCTTTTCTGCAAGTTTTCTGAAGGGCTTTTCTGGTCAGAGATGGTTCTTGATTGATCAAACAGTCAGTGAAAAAAAAAACCTCACAGAATAAATCTCAATGTGTCTGTTTAAAAATTTTTAAACTCTCTATATAAAGCAGTGTAATGTTCTCCATATCCAGTTACTAAAGAATTTAAATAATTCATGCTTATGTTATGGCAAAATTCCATTCCAAGAAGTGCACACCAGCCTATGCCTTCTTAAGGAAATAGCCAACTGTCTTTTGTACTTTTGTTGTCAGTTTTCCAGGTGTGAATCACCAAACTATGAGATAGAGACAAAGAGAAAGAGAAACAGCAGCACATAATCACATGTACAAATTAGGAACAGTGTCTATAAACACATAAAGCCTGGTCTGACCCATTATCAGCATAAGCAGATCTGTATAATTCCATTACTAATAATCCCATTGGTTAAAATTTATTTTTAAAATCCACTCTTGGTGTTTGTTTTGGCTTTTGTGGGTGCTTTAATGCACAGTTCACATCTCCGTATTGCTGATACATCCCTCAAAATCACAAGGATATCGGAACATACAAGTTGAACCCTGATTGTGTGGGTGGAGGAAGCAAGTGTGTCAAAGAACAATTCAAAGATCACGTTTTATTCATTTACTCCTCTGGTCATCTGGCAATCCTACTGACAGACCTTATAATTTCCTATTTCTATTTTTTTCAAAAGACTTAATCGAAGTTAATGTATTCTGCAAGTGGAAGAAATTCATGAGCCATACGATAGTTCTTTGCCAACAACTAACATTTACATTTACTATTGCGTGACTGATGGAAGCTAATCAGATGACCACTTACAACAATACAGCAGATGCTGCAGAGAGGCTAAACAAAATGTGAATTTACATATAGACTCTGTATAGATTTAGGAAATGAACAAGTGTAACTTCTGCAATCATTTTTTTGTGGCATAGAAAAGAAATTAAAAATCCCAGAATTCCCATGCCTGATAAAAGCAAGTTTAGACAGCATAGCTCAGGTGTTGTAAGTCAGCAAAATATCTAATATTAATGATATACAAGACTAATGTGACAAATAGAACACAGTTTTTCACTTTGCAAGACTTATATTTATGGGGATGGGGGGATGCTTGTTAATGACTGCTCCTCTCATGGGCTTGCCAGTTAATTTCCCATGGAAGTATCATAGAACAAAAGATACTGTTCAGGGTGTGTAAAAGTTTAGTTTAAGATAATTTTGTTAAAAGTATTTCAATAAACTTAAATTTGAGCACATTATATGAATTCTGGTATCTAAACAACAAACTGAAATGAACATGGTAACTTTAGCAAACTAACTCAGTTTCATATACTGCTATCATCTTTCAATTTCTGAGGAATGCTTGTTCCAATCGCCCTTTATGACTTGAACCAACAGCGTTAAAAACTATGTGCAAGAATATATGCATATCTGGGTTACGTGTATATGCCCTTGGGTAGAAGTTGGTTAGTTGGATTTTGTTGGTTGTCCAGTCGCAAACGAGATGTCTATCATGACAGTACTGCTTGAAACAAGTTAATGTGCTGCCACTCTGGGACTACACTGGCATTTTCTAAACTTTTAGGTGTGACTCAGCCATGCCGCAAACCACTGACCTCTTGCTTCTTAACCTAACATCTTAATTGCTTCACCACCAAGGTGGTCCCTTAGGTAGAGATCTGTCTATAGATTGTTATCTGTACTTATTTTCACATTCTGCACAAATGTGTGCCTAAGCATATACATCTCTGATGGATGCAAACTAAGGCACAAACACCTCTGTCAGTGTATGTGCTTTGCTTTAGTGATGATAAGCAAAGTGATGTTCATCTAACAGTTTAGAGTGCAGTGTTTATGGTGATAATTCACCTGGCAGTAGTGAACTTTGACAACTTCACTCATGAGCATGTCACAGGCTCAAGCCATGTGTAAGTATGTTACAAACGCATACCCTGCCTCATCTAATATGCTCTGCAAAGTTTCAGACACAAGTAAGTTCAACTAGAATCAAGTTCAGTTTTCGTCCAGAAGGCAGAATACAATGCACTAACTTCTTACAGTCAACTGCTGTGTTTTCAAAGATCCAAGGAAAAAACTGCTTGGACTAAGATGTACACAAATGTTAAAAGACACGCTAATGTCCATGTCAGACTATAGAGTTATGTATGAATGTTTCTGAAAGTCCAAGGCAAAAGGGGGTGAGGAACAGATACTCACTTGCCAATATTTGGCACAAACAATGAGCACAGTCCTTTGGTTGTATGGACAGCATGTCAGGGTCTGAGCATTCAGGCACCGAATCTGCTTGGACTCATCTTCATAGATTGCCTTGGACTAGAGGGTCAACATCACAGCCAATTCAATATGAAACTGGGGGACACTGTATTGATCATCTTTTAAATGGTGGGAAAATGCACACAAAAACAGATATACAGCAAAACCTGTCTGTAGCAGCTCCTTAAACTGGTGGATACCTCACCAATACGGAAACTTGAGCCCATCACTGATAAATTTTCAACACAAACCCCTCTTAAACAGGCGGCCATACTGTCTAATGGGAACAGCGCTCTTTCCACAAGCTAGTCCACAGCTCTAACCACCGTTTGCAAGACATCGTCTGCCACACAGCTGTTTATTTCCTTGGCTTGGCCATGTCACAAGCAGGCCAAAGCCGAGATTTCTGACGAGGGTCATGGTGATGAAAGTGATGATGATCCCATCACCACCCCATGTCGTATCAACAAAGGAAGCCTTGGGACATGCCGAGTCTCTGATTGCTCTAGCACCACACTCAGGATGTAGCAACTTTCTCTTGGCAGCCATGTCCATGAAGATATGTACATTTCACAGTTAGACAAGGGGCACCAGTCACACACTTCTGACTTTTTCTTTGCATGTAAAAACCATGCAAGCTCATCTCAGACAGCATTATTATTGCTGATTGAATAAAGTTGACTATTCCATCATGTTGTCTATGTTTTATGTCTTGGATTTTTAAAAAAAATAGTCCATACTGTATACTGTAGTCTAGTGTTTAGTGTTGTATGATCACTAAAGACACATGGTCCTGTAGACCCTCCCTCATATGAACAGCCACCTGTCTCAGAGCGACACTTTTAGGTAGTCCCAAGGGTTTCCGCTACAGACAGGTTTTGCTATATATTCACTTTAGAACTTACATTTAGAAACAAATTCACAAATGTGACTTTCTTTTTCAATGCACAAAATGATTTATGGGCAAATACACAAAGTCTGGATCTCCATTAAAACTGTCACATAAATTTGGAAAACCTGGCTACTCTAGAATGCTAACTTCGAAAACTTAGCCATTCCAGAATGCTAAAATTGAAAATTTAGTTACTCTAGAATGTAAACTTTGAAAAACAAGCTATTCTGGAATGACAGCTTTGAAAACCTAGCTATTCCAGAACTGTTCTCACCTTGCTCTCATTGCCAACCAGTGTCCATACTTTGACTGCGCCAGAGTTAGAGATCGCTAAGATAACATCATCTGAAGTAAAACCAACACAGCTATGCTTGATACACGGATAACTAAAAAAGTGATTTTTGAAAAGACGAAAACTTAGAATTCCCAACAAATATTAGCAATTTAAAAAAAATTTCGTTAGTGCAAGCATATGCCATTAGTATCTATTTCTAGAAAGATGCCTGGCCAAATTCTACCCCACAAAATCTACACGATCTCTGCCACAAAATCTGTGACCAACTCAACATTAAACTGCCTGTCCGCACTGGCCATCTTACTGCCATCAGTCTGGTGGTTCTTTCAGTGCATAGTTTAGTAATAGGACCCCATCCCCCATAGTGCGAAATCACCGCAAGGTGGAAGCACTGTCCCTCTAAATAACCACCACCACCACCACCACAGTGGTATGGTGCACGGATGTGATGATAAATTATACTGAACTTGCCTTCCCTCTGTGGTGGCTGGATGTGGCAGCAAGCACTGATCCAATCAGGTACCACTTTGGAACAGAGGCTGTAAATAACCTCCAGGCTCAGAGGGTCCATGACCAGAATCTCGGGATAGTAGCCATTACAGACCAACCGTAGTTCTTTGCTTGAGCGAAAACAGCATGCCTTTAAAACAGATGATATCCTCTCATATAAGAAAGTTAATCAGAACCTGCTCTGGGTCAGTGTGTGCACATATATAGACACAAACACATCCCTTCTTAGACCCATCTCTGGCAAAATCATTTTTTATGTTAAGGTATAAGTTTGCAGTTGGCATTTTTGTTTGATATGCAAAGACAGAAGAAAGATAGCTTAGACATTAAGATCAGAACATCATCTTTCATGCTTCTGTTCTATGAAGCAAAGGAGGAAAAGATCTCACATCTGACTGGAAAAGAATGGTAGTCAATCACCCTTGATGCATCACTCACCAAAACATAACTTGGTGATGCTTGCTACTGTGAAAGTAAATTTTTCAAATGTTTATTTTCTTCTTTGAACTCTCTCCCTGCTTCCCTCCCCCAATATCACAGGCATACTTTTGGGGAATTACTGTTCCCCTTCCTTTTCCCCAAAGACTTACAGCTCTATAGATTTCAGGGCAACAAGAAGGAAGCACACAGAGAACTTGTAGCATCAGAATTAATATGCAGTCTCATCATCTAATAAGAGAAGATGTTTTAGACAGCTATGATAATGTGCCTTTCAATGTCCATGAGGCAACACTTTGGGTCAGAATTATCAACCTGCTAGCATCAGTTGTAAATTATTTGGTGGCCTCAATGAATGAATAAAAGAATGAACAAACGAATCAACAAACAAGCAAAATGTAACAAGCTTACAGCAATATCAGAATGGATGGCTGACATTTTGGTGTGCTCGATGCATCGTCCATCACTAGTATCCCACAGGCACATTTCTCTGAGCAACAAGTGTACATTGAAAAAAGTCTGCTCAATTCACATATCTACTTTGTTTCAACATCGTTTCAAGAATTTTTGTAGGTTCTACCAATGTTATAGACTGTTACTTTAGTCTGTTTAGATTAGACAAATAGCCAATAAAAATTTTGTCGTGGCTGGATAAAGCATTTTAAATTTTAAGTTTGATCCATTCCATGCGGAAAATAACAATGTTAAAAAAACACAGCATGAATGCAATATTTTGAAAAACAAACCCATTTTCCGAAGAGCTGACAATGTAGGGATGATCAGGATCACTGCTACCTATTGCTAGGCAACTAATGGCAGCTGTATGACCAAACAGCAGACTCCTGGGCCAGATCTTAAAGAACAATTGATCATATGCTATCAGTCATTTTAGCATTGTGAATGACCATCTTTCAATAAAGTAAGAAACTGTAATGATATATGATATGTATATAAAAATAATATATATTTATATTTACAAAAATTATTTATTATTGCTTTTCTATCAAACACAAGTCATATACATGTACACCTAAAGTCACTAAGAACTGGAGAATGGAAATGACAAGCTCAAGTAGAGTCAAGGCACCTAGCTCAATGTGATGGAGGCCGACCAATAACTTTCAACTGCCTTTGTCCCTTCCTGCAACTTTTCCATTTCCCCCATACGTTAACATTTACTACACTTAGTACATGTAAATGACTTTGATGCATGCATGCACCTTCCCAAATAGAAGCAGCATCGAGATCCAACTAGACCTAAAACTGGCAATAATGAGAAAAGAGATTTAAACTGTAGACAGACACATAACATCCCACCTGCCACTCCTCAGCCACATCCCAGATACATATCTGCCCATCATTGCAGCCTGTGATGACACTTTTTGTGTCCGGTGTCAGCAAAATAGCAGAGATACAGTGTGTAGGAGCATTAGGCCCCCACAGCACCATTGGAATCACCATGCTGCTCCCCCCACTCATTGTGACAGCACCACACAGCAGTTAGTATTTACCTGAAACACAGGAAGTCTTTTCAAAGCAAGTGTTTAAGTGGATTTATAATAAAGATTTCATTCATGTAAATATAAATCAAAGAAACAATATTAAATACACTTTAAAAGTCATCTCCACCTCCCTGAGATTTAATTCTTTTGGAGGCGCTGTCAGCTCTAGAAATTTTGGAGATAACTGTTATTCTAATTGGCAATTTGATTTTGGTGTTTTGCTAATCTTAACATTCAAATTTTTGTTTAAAAAAATCAATGTGTATGTGTGCACTTCTGTGTGCGCATGCATGCATGTGCACATGAGATGCAGCTTTCCAACTTCTTGACATCTTTATATGCAAGAGTAATAATGTATACATGCTTATAACTGATGCAATCGACACAGAAAACTGCTAGCGTATCAAACACAAAAGGACTATCAAAATACAAGTACATTATAAAGAAATTAAACCTAATTAAACGAAACTGCTAGCATGTTGATAACAAAAAGGTCTATGTAATAATTATGAAAAATCTATTATTAAATTTTCAGAGGATGGCACTTTGGTAGCCTTTGTTTTTATGCAATAAGATGATGATACAATAGATGAAAATGTCTTCTTCAGTTTTGCCATGAAGAGGGCAGTTTTAACGAACTAAATGTACACATGCATTGTTCATCTCCCCCCATAAGTTTTTTTTTTGGGGGGGGGGGGTAGGGGGAGCCTTTCGCATATTGCATTGTCTTTGATAAGGTATTTGGCAGTTGTCAGGTGTGTCATGTTCTCCACAACAACACTTGCACAAGTCGTCAGGGTCACTAGTAGTAGTAGTATTTTTACATGCTCACCATTTTTAGATTCTGCAAGGCTGACTACTTGATGCAATGCACAAACTGTGTGATATGAAGGTTTCCTCTACTAGCTGTACTCCTATCACCTAACAAATCAAAAATTTGAACGAAAGACTTCATGAATGAAATAATGACAGACGTACGTGTATCCTTCTTGGAGTGAACTATGAAGAGAATATGCATGGACCAAGCCTAGTGCCAAGTTCTGAAGGGTGTAATGGCAATGGGGCCACTGGGAGGAAAGGCAATGTCATGAAAGGCCATGCAACTGAGCCAGTGAGCTAGCGTAAAATAAAATCATTATCTTATCTAGTATCTGTGATAAAATTAAATCATAAATGATGTATATAATAGTGTAATATACCTACCGCGTACTGGTCTTCACAATGTTTCTCGCGAAGAATTATTTAAAAGCTAACAATTTTAATAACGAATGATAGATGACAATCGTTGATGATAATAACATTCGAGTCAAGAATAGAGAAGAGAAAGAAAATGATCTCTGTGGGGCCAGCGACTGCCAGCCAGAGACGGAGAGGGGCGGTCACCAACACTGCAGATGACGTCCTTGGAAAAGATTATTCAAAACCAAACATTTAGGCCTAAGATTCACAAACCAGGCGAAGTATAGAAAAAAAGCCTTTCATACGTGTGGAATGCAGCCAACTGGTACAAAACTCCCCAGAATTTAGAAAATTCTTTATGCGTTTTATGTAAAATTATAATGCGTTCGATCACACGACATCGCCGAACCCATGGCTTGCCGAAACTTATGGTGGCCACACAGCGTTGTTCCGGTTTTCTACACTACTCATCCATGGCATCTTTATTTAGGCAGCTCACTGCTGTGTCGAACCTGTCTAAGTTTCCTGCTACTCCAATGCACTACTGGAGTGTCTGAATCCCCACCTGTTTGAAATGGACATATTAATTTTGCTCATAGCGAGTGATATGAACTTTCTCGGGGGGAGGGGGTACTGGTCGACTCGACCAAAATGACTCGTCCATCGCAACCGAGTTGACTCGGCCCCTGGAATACGTATGAATGACTGCCCTATTCCGAAATTAAAAGTGTTTGGTGTAAATGAGTATGAGGAGATGAGACGTGCTGCAACATAATGCTCTTTCCGCAAAATATCTCACTGGAGAACTGAGAAGTAGGGTAATTAATTCCGTTGTCTGGTGCCGGTAGAGCATACATTCATATTATTTTATTTTATTCATTTCATTCTCTTTAAATTTTTGTCACACCTTTTGGGAACTCATTTTAAACATATAGGTCGTACTTGTTTTTAGGCGGGGAGGGGATGCTAAACGCCCCCCCCATCATATCCGGCGCTGGTTATAGCATTTTGTAGACTTATTTAACGTCAACACCGCATCGTTCTCTCTTGATCAAGCGCCTAAAGACAGAGTATACCGTGGCCAACACATACCGGATGCTTCGATGCGCCCTGAGTAGCCAAAACAAAACCCCAAAAGCTTGTGCATAGAGATGGTGGATTACACACGAGCGCGAGCGGGCACGCACACACATTCAGCAACACATTGACCCCCACAAGGAGCTTAAATAAAAACGTAATTGGTCGATGACAAGGATGTAGGTGGGGTTTTTTTGCACAAGCTTAAATTCTGTTGTTTCTGCATATGCATGCACGTACGTGTGGATCGATCAGTAGCAGCCCCAGTTTACACAAGTTTGTGTGTGTGAGAGAGAGAGAGAGAGAGAGAGGACGGGATTCTGTCGATAAAACCTGCAATATAGTTTCAGCAAATAATAATACGAGGTAATCACGTGATGTCCATGTTCATTCAGTTAAGTATCTTATTTTAGTTGATATCGATTTGTGTTGATCTGATGAAGGGATAATGCCCCCGAAACCTTGACCCTTATGTCGATCTTTGTTTATTTTAGCTTGGTTAATTAAGTTCCCTTGTTGTCACCTTGTGTTTTACTCTAACTTCTAATTAAGGGGCAGTCACGTACGGTTTCTGTTCATTTAGATAATTTAAATTTCAAACATCATACGAGCAAAATGGGATTATATCAGTCTTCCGTTTGATAGTCTGTGTGTGGCAGCCTTTCCAAATACATGTATTTCTCTTATCAAGATCCGCATTCTATGCAATCTTCCGGGTATAGCCATGGTTTGCGCTGAGTCAGCAATGCCCTTAACCAGAGCAATGTGTTGAGAAAACATCGCGGAGGGGCGAAAACTGCATCCATTTCCCGTGTTGTCCATGTATTCCTTCTTTTTTCATTTCAAACATGTCAAAGCCCCACGTAATTCGGATTCCACGTAATTTCTTTGGTTTCGAAGTCATGGCTATAGTGTCCTACGAAAGTTTTCTTATATCAGATACACCATTTATTTTTAAAAGTCGTATTCGAAATCCGCGTGGAAGTGGAAATTCATGTTTGACATGCACCATTGGTAACTGCGTACGAGTGCTGCGACAAAGATTGAGAGCGTTCTTTTCGTTGTTGTTGCTGTTGCTGTTTTGCCTGTTTAGATGAGGAGCTGCGCACCCGGTGACACTCAAGAACGTGATTTGGTGGCGCTTTTGCTGTGCTCCGATGCACCTGTATAGTTTTCGTCTTATTGCGTTTCGGGAATTGTACCGGTGACTGTAAAGTTTCCTTGTGGTTTCAGCATAGGTGATACATCCAGTATTTTTTCCCCCTTCATCCTATAGTCCGGGTCAAAAGGGGTTGAGAAGAACGTACGCCTCTCCGTGAATACATTTTTTTTCTAGTTTCACCGCACTTGCTCTTGAAGGCCTTGGCAGAGCACCACTGCCCCGGTCAAGTGCACCACTAAAGAGCTCGGATTCAAATGTCAAAGTTCTGGACCCAGTTCACTGCGATTTGATTATTAGCTCTAAAACTTGTTCTGTGTTTTTAGACTTAGATATTGCACTCCACAGGCTAGCTAGCGCCCAGACATGAAAACGGAAGATGATGCTGCTTTCCTGTCCCCCGCGTGGGCGTGAAAAAGTGTACAATATGCCGGATATCAGACGTCAGCCGACGTAACGGCGAGACAGGCAGGCATCAAGCGAACGCGGCTGCGACGGAACGGGATGTGCACGAGATCGAGCTGCGTTATGCAAGGCAGCTCTGCAAACATATCTAATTAAAATATGAGGAAACAGAGTGATTTCTGGAGTTGGGCGATATTTTCAACAATAAAAACAAACATCCGAACAAGTAAATTGTGCTTGTAAAAAATTTAAATGACTATAAAACAATAACAAAATGTGCTGTCCACCATTCTATCAACTCACAAACAGATTAACAACATTCAGTTATTACTGTTCCGGGTAGGAAAAAAGTTCAGTATATATATACATTCTATAAAACACTAAATGTATTAAGACTGCTGTTGTCGATGTGTACTTATAGTTGCTTAATTGCCACATAGTAGTTCATTCGTACACCCCCTTATCTTTTGTCAAGCCGTTGCGTGTTATTTCAGTTGTCCAAGGCATGCACCTTGTTTAATGCACAAGATCGTTAATTTTCTGGTAAATCCGAAAGCCCGATAACTCTTCACTGTACAGAGCTTTAAAAAATTATCTTTCTTGTAGGTGTGACTGAGACTGACACTGGCCAATGGGACGCGCCGCGGATCTAGCCTTTCGATGAGCGACAAGTCCGGCAAGAGACATCCGGCCTAAGTGCATGGTTATAAAAGGCTAGCAGAGAGAATGGGGAAGATTTCTTGGCCAGTCTGTCTGGTTTCAGTACTTCTACAATAAATGCGTGTTCTGCAATATAAATAACTCCTAGTTACTATCCTCAGAAACAGGAAGTTCAAGCGAAAAATATTTCTTCCAGTGAGTTCGAGATTGTAGCCAAACCAAAACAGCAAGGATCGATTCACTTTATTGTACTAACAAAGGCAACTATAAATTATACAAGTTCAGTGGCGACGGTTTCTTTTACCTACACATATATAATTCGGAGAGTGAGAAAAATGTCCAGACGAAAAGGCGAAACAGTTATCGCGACTCCTGGCTTACCGGGTGTGTATCGTCCTCGTCACCTGCACCCAGTGAGTGGCGACTCGCAACAAGGGGTCGAAAACCCAGCCTTTCAGCCAGACGACATCTCGGACAATGGTCAGCAGGCCGCACTGCAGCAGGGTACAGCGGATACAGACAGCAACAGTTCGGGCTTTGCGTCAATCGATGGGGACAAGCCTTCGCCCCCCCACCAGACGGCCCCCTCAACTAGTGACGATGGAGACGGAAACAACGGGTAGGTGCCACCCACATGTAGTTAGCAGTCTGTTAACGCCAGAAAGGCAGGGAAACTTATCTACATGTTATAATTTGTAGACGGGGTTTAAGACAACGGGTAGAGACACTCCGGTGACGCAGACGTTAGCGATTGTCACCAAGACACCGAGAACCCTACGTGGTCATGGGTTGTGGACTCAAAGCCTGTCCATGTGGCACGGTTGGTTAATTGTTGTCATAAACCCCTCGATGCTGACAGGAAATAATACGTTTGGAGTGAAGACGGTGTCATTTTTTAAGAAAGGAAAAGAACAGGAAAACTATTGCTAAATCGTCCTCGTGAACACTGATGAACATGTTATCACCAACATTCATTCATTCATTCATCTTTGCACACTACAATGGGAAAAAATTACTGCCAACCTGGCATTAATAAAGTCTAATGATTAAAAATACTAGACATTCTAATTTTCTAAAGTGGGAAATATTCTTGGGACGCATGTTAAAAGGCTTGTGCCTGTGTGTATATACATTCTGAGTGTGTTTCGTAGAAACTCCACGTGGAGTGGCTTACAGTGATGCTAGTAACGCCCTCAGATTTCTGATTGTGGTAACTTTTTCCTCTTGAGACAACATCCCTGTTGGTGACTGTGGAATTGTTGGTGACTTATACAGTAGGAGTGTGGTATAACTTGTTCTCTTTTAGGTGATTGATAATTTTGTAGGAGCGCGACAACTTTTTACCTTGAGACAAACGCGTGTTGATGACTGATAAAACTGTAGAGTGTGATTGTTTTTCTTTTCTTGAGCTAACAGCCGTGTTGGTGACTGATCGTGCTGTTAGAGTGTCGCCCCCCCCCGCCCAGGAGTACTGGTGACGTCTTAACTGACAATGCAGTAAGAGAGGACGTTATTGTCTAGAGAAAGCTGTTTGTTAGGGAGTGATGATGCCTAGGAGTTTTAATATTATTTCTCTTAAGTCAACGAAGCTTCGACCTGGGTGGGGATGGGTAACAATATGCTATACGGATTTAAAACGGTTCCTGCCTTTGTCTAGAGACAGGGGTATGCTGGGTAACGATGATGTCATAAGAATCTGGCAATCCTGTGTTTCTAGAAACAGCGGCGTCGTGGTGGTAGAGCGCGAGACAGGAAAGGGCGCCGGCGAGGTGCAGCTGAAGAAGTCCATCAATCTGTTGCACTGCACGGCCATCATGGTGGCTGTCACTGGGCACGCCTCAGTCTTCATTTCCCCAGCATCCATCTTGAATTTAACTGGCTCCATCGGCGCCTCACTGGTTGTCTGGCTTGTAGGTGAGCGGACATCTGTCCATCTGCGAGTGTCAAACGTCTTGTGAGGAGAGCTTGTGGTACACTACAATGTACAATATACGGGTGTGTGAACGACGGTTAGATCTCATTACGTGACAAGATCACATTGGACGCCGATTGAAAAAAACCTTGATAATAATCAAAACGAGCGGATTTCTGAGAAAAGGTTCTTTCCTTTTTAAGTTTTCATAACTTGTGTGTACTTACTATACTTGTGTGTTGCTTATAGATTAACTTAACATACACGCGCACGCACGCACGCACGCACGCACTCAGCCAAGCACGCACGCACAAAAAGGGAAAGACAATTACAGTTGAGATCAAACCATCTCTGCATCACTGCTGGTCACTCAGCATGCAGTTATCAATGCTAAGAGACCCTCTGTGAGAAAGAGAGACAGAGAGAAGGATCATTACAGTGTAACTGATGTTGCCTGCTGTCTGATTTTTGCTAACAAGTTTGAGTGCACGAAGCATTGTTCTTTTGCCCTTGCACGACGTACAGTGTATAGAGTAATATATAAATATACACACGTACACTACTGTTTCCCCAAAACGAAAGAAAATGTGCACAGTCACGGCGGATGTAGTGGCAGTGATTCCCAGTGACGTCACAGCAGCCGCCCTCATAGGATCCGGATAATGTTGCCCGCTGAGAGCACGAAGCATTGTTATTTTGCCCTTGCACGACTTATAGTGTATAGAAAAATATTTAAATATACACACTTAAAAAGGCCAAAGGAAATATGTGCATTGCCACCGAATGTCAGCGGCCGCCCTCATAGGATCCGGATAGGGCTGTCAGTTCCGAGGGCCGTGTTTGTGATAACTGTATATAAAGCGTTCTCGGAAATGTGCGAAGGTCACTCCCAGTCTGTTATTTCTTTGTCCCTTTCGGAGCATCCACAAAACCTGTTTTAATTAATTTAATTCTTACTGGGCGCAGCTAGCAGCGGTGAAAAGTGCTGCCCGCTATAAAGTTCTGTTTAGTATTTGTTGATCCCCTCATCTCCGAAGCAGCCATGCAAAGACGCAAATAAACATGTTTATTAGATTACCGCTGTGTCCCGTCATCTTGGAAACAAATATGTAAACAAACTGAACTGATGGGAGCCGCCCTTAATGTCTAGAGTTCGGCATTGCTGTTGTTGTCTTTGATGGTGTTGGTACTTGGTAGTGGTGGAAGTGGTCTGCCAACAAAGGACAGTAGGAATTGGGCTTTTTCGTATTAGTTTGCGAGCATGCGCAGTGTCTGCTTGCCAGCGGCAAAACAGGAAGTAGGGACATCGCGTGGCCAGTCGTCTGCTTACCGACACTTGAGATTGCGCGAAGGGGGAGGTACTTTCGCTTTTAGCATAGCGTACTGACGTGTTCCCAAGACAGCGGACAGTGTTTCGGGATTAGAGGTCAAGACGTCATGATCTTAAGCCCTAACCCCCACCCTCCCCCTAACTCCAACCACTACCCTTCCCCTAACCCCCACCACTAACCCTTCCCTAACTGCCACCCAGAAAGTTTTAGAAAGATCGCTATGCGAAAAGCGAAAGTACCTCCCCTGCACCCAATCGTTTTTCTTACTAAGGGAAGACGCACGATAACAACTTCTGTTGTTATCGTCACAGCGTTTGATTTAAAAAATGTGGCGTTAAGAGAAAGTAGTTTTCCCTTGTTTTTCCAATGAGCAGAAGTGTACGATTCGAGAGAAGACGGTGTCACGGCGGGCGGGTACCTTACCTTATTGGACTCGACTTATCCAGAGTTACTGGACAACTTTTATGGCGATCTTGTAAATGTAGATTTAATTTAGCAATCGTCACCAAAACCTTTACTGCTTTAGGTCAGTGGTTTCTAAACCAAAGGGTGACGATGCTGTGAAATAATGTGAACAACTAGAGCAATCTTCCGAGGGAAAAGATTCTCATACTTCGACAGGCTCGCTCAGTCTCTCACAGCCAAAACACTACTAGCTGAAGAGCCCCCACCCTCGTAAAACACACAACTGCAGCGAACTGTTATTCAACATATATTTCAAACACTAACTGGCTCGACAACATCAAATATCTACAAAGTATTTACAAAGAATCACCGTGCTCGTGTCTAGGATAAGACGCTGCCTGATGACGTCATACCACGTGCAACAGACAAAGGAAATAATCAAATCAATGCAAGAGGGAAACCAAACTGCCAAACCGGCCTATGATCCCGCTCAATACACATGTACAATGAGTGACCGACAATAGAGCTCCTACTCTTGTCACCACTGCAACAACTTCTGCGATACACAATAACAAAGCTATCAAACTGAATCAATAAGTGACCACCAAAGAGCACCGACTCTTGTCACTATTGAAACACTACTTTTCTGCAGAACACAGATACGAGAAGCGACCGTTACAGAGCACCAACTCTGGTCACTACCGTACCAACAGCTTTACTGCAATACACCAATGCGACACGTGACTGACAACAGAGCACCAACTCTGGTCACTATTTTACCGCAGTACACAGATACGAGAACCGACCGTTACAGAGCACCAACTCTGGTCACTACCAACACTACAGCTATTCAGCGACCCACAAAATAAGCCACGCCACTGCTTCAGCCACGCTACACTCAGTCCCGTCTACTGGTACACTTGCCCAATCACTAGCTATGACATCTCCTGTCTCCGGCAGGATAAAAAACACTTATCTTACATCAACGCGAGTCCCCGACTCTAAGATAAGTTTAAGGTAAGAGCAGACCTTACTTATAAGGCACGTCCACTGGTCTCTTTCCGTCTCAGTCCGTCGAGGCGGTCAGCAGATTACACTCGTAACTGCAAGAGAGAGCTGGAGTCTTCCTTTTGGCAGGATGGCGACTGAGGTCCGTAGGCTAGCACGTGGTCGCTTCACTGGGTCTCTTCCTAGGTGCACGTCCCTCTCTGTATTCTGTGTCGGTACTCTTGGCGCTCTCCTCCCCTCTCTGTCCCTCTAACATTTTTACCTCCTTATGTAGTAAGCGTTCTGACGCACTACCCTCAAGTAAACCGGTTCTAGCCAGACTAGGGAGAGCAGATGCCCGTACACCCAGGTGTCGATTGTCGGTGGAGCGGTCAGCCAGGTGATGACGTATCTTCCCCCTACTAGCTTACAAAGGGAGGAGCTAAAAGGCTTACCTAGGAGTGACAGGTAATAGCCTAGGGTGACATGTGACAGACGGAAATTTACAAAGTTACAAACCATTAGAAGAGACACGCGAAGGTCTCGTACGTATAGTCGCCACTGTGGCTTTCAAATAAATGCTCCGCCTTCGGTCGACTACGTACCCGTATTAAATCTTGGTGTTGACAGAAACAGCTTGCGGACAGTCAAAAATTGTAAATGTTATATTTGCCTTGTGCGTGATAACGTTTATTATTTCTGCAGTTTTCGTAAAATAACTGTTGCTTGTTACTGATGCAATGTAGGCTAACTATATAGTACCCAGACTTTTAAAATTTCTGCTACTTTTGTTGGCTATTTTGCTGTTATTGTCTTTGTAGCACAGCAACTATCTGCTCATAAAAAAGATTTATTGAGTGCGTATTAAAATCTTAGTCGTATTGGCTTATTGAAAAGTTACGGCAGTTGTAAATGCGGTAGTCTATACATAGACAACAGTATCTGCGGATTCCATTTCCCCGGTTTTAATTTGCCACCTCTTGATTATTTATTTGCATCTGCATAAAGAAAGCATATGAAGCTAATTACCTCCACGAATCGCTTTTCATCAATCGTGAAAAAAAGGATGCGTTACCTACCTTTTCTTCACGCCTGTCCTTATCCGAAACAAAACTGCTATACACTTTAAAAATAATTACATAGTGAAACCCATAACAGTATAGAAAAGGTTTCTTACAAGAACCATATATCTGGCTTATAAGTAGCAGAAATTTAAATAGAAAGTCGACAAATACCGTAGACTAACACCAAATAACTGCTATAAGATATTCGGGGGGTGGGGGTGGGGGAGCTCGATTGAGAAATAGTCTGCGGTCTTACTCGTCAGTATTCTGTCTGCGCTTTTCCTGTACTGTAATCTCGGTGTTTCAGCCCCAGTGTAAACAGTGTGAAACACTACATGCACAGTGACGCAAGAAACTGAGATTTTATTAACATCGAGCGATCGCTACTAAATACTGGTTGATTCAAACACTTTTATAGGTAGCTATCATTAAAAGCACGCACACTAATGGCGTTGATTACTTTAATTACTGTTTCAGTTCCTATGCTACTTTCTTCTTTTTCTAACCTTCGTTGTCACGGTGCTATAAAAATACTTTTTTTTTCACTTGCGTTGGAATGATTTACAGCGTTTCGACCAGTTCAAATTTCTTTGAAGTTATCAAAAAACAAAAAAGCTCCTTTCCCATTTAACTTGAGTCATAAGCTCAGCTCGATAATGTACGTACGCATTAGCTCGTACAACTCAGCGCGAGAAAGACACGTCGATCCCTAGTTCCGGTGCCTGCAGGATGGCGCGAAAAGTACTAGCAGCTGATTGGTTGCTGCCAACCGACACCAAAGAAAACGGAAAAAAGCTCATTCCTTGTATTTTTACCGATGTGCTACTGCTGATTTCAGACATGTTTTGTTAACTTTGTTAGCTGTACAGTAAGTGCATCAATACAATCTGTAGCAGGTGGGTTAAGGATGGGAGAGGCCTCTAATTTCCGCTTCTTATTAGGACTTTCGATATAAACTTTTAAAAATGTGTCCTTGCATTCATCTTTACATCATTTTTAATAATATATCCCCACAAAAAAGAATCGATCGAAGGAAACGAACATTTCAAACAGTCTGTACACTCGTTCTGTCCACCCACAGCCATGGATATCTGGCATTATAGTGACAAACTCTTGCCGACTTGGTATTATTAATAGGAGTTGCCTGTCAGTTCAAGTGTTTTGCCTGCAATATACCTAATTGCCTCTCCTGCCGGCAGGTGGCCTCATCAACCTGGGGCTGGCGCTGTGCTTCGCGGAGCTGGGGACTATGCTGCCCAAAGCGGGGGGCCCCTATGCTTACGTCATGCGCACCTTTGGGCCCCTGGCCGGCTTCCTGATCATGTGGGGCTACGTGGTGCTCATCGCGGGCCCTTTCTGGGCCTTCCTGGCCTACACGGCGGCCCTATACATCGTCAAGCCCGCATTCCCCGACTGCGAGCCCGACCAGATGGACACTGCGGTCAAGATTCTGGCCGGCTGGATCATGAGTGAGTGCAACGCACAGGAGGAGGGCATCTCTGTTTCTCTCTCCACCCCCACCCCACCCCCACTCCACCCCCAGAACGAGGGACCCCACAATACTCTTTACTTTGAATGTGATGAGGTCATACCATTGATCCATTGGTGTCCTACAAGCTATAGCCGTTGTACCTTGTATGCGACGGCTGCAGACAAGGATAAATTCCCGACATCCGATACGCAGCCTCTTCTTTTCCATGCAGTTGTAGATTTGCTTGTGAGAGTTCTTTTCTGAAAGTTTTATCTGCTCCCTGATATATCATTTTGACAATGCATTGTTGTTTCATGTAAATTATTGCCCTTATAAATCAGTATCGTTTGCCTTTCTGTATCACCAAACAGCTAAATATATCTAATAGCATGGACGTCACGAACTACAGAATACTCTGAGTAAGAGATGTGATCCTGCTAGAGAACAGTAAAGGTGCTGTTTAAGCTGCTATCAAATGTCTTGATCTTGCTAAAGAACAGTAAAGGCACTGTTTAGTGTTTAAGGTGCTATCAAATGTCGCGATCTTGCTAAAGAACAGTACAGGCACTGTTTAGTGTTTAAGGTGCTATCAAATGTCGCGATCTTTGCAGTTACAATGGTGGCGCTCAACTGTGTGTACATGAAATACGTCACCAAAATTCAGACACTTCTGTCCAGCACCAAGATCGTTGCACTCCTCATCATTATCGTCTCTGGCATCTACCAGATGGCTAATGGTAAGAACCGTGTGTCGTGGTCACTGTAAGCTGTAGATTCTTAGAGGTTCCGCTGAACTGTGTGATGTGGGAGAGGAATCCCCTTGATCTGTGCGGTGACAAACATTTTCCTTTCGTTTTTGTTTAATTTTTTCTCATTTTTTTCTGTCTTCCGTTTCTAATGAAAAGCTTATCAGACTTACCTTCAAACTATTTCCCTCCAAGTGCAGCATTGAAAGTTTTACAGACTAAGTTACACTTTCTTTGTTATTTTTTGTAGGTAACACGGAGAATTTAGACGACATGTTCGAAGGAACTACAAGAGAACCTGGAAAATTTGCTATTGCTATATTTTACTCAATATTTTCCTATGGCGGATGGTGAGTGATGAAAATTTGTAACAGAAAATGACTAAGACAGATCGTGCAGTGTACCCCACAAACTGTAACAGGGTTAGAATTTGCAACTGGAGCGTGCTTATAAGTGGATTGAGTTTTAACTGGAAAGTGCTGTAGATGAAATGAATTATACACTGTACAAATCACCAGAAATGTGAGATTATACATTTACAATAAAGATAGACGACCAGCTAAAAGAAGAATGAAACTAAGTAAATATTCTAAATGCTTCGGTGTCTGAACGGGGGATATATCAGAAAAGAACCATAAATCTAAAATGCAGCAATCATACAATGGCTTTTAGATCTACATTACAACATACTGTCGCTCTTTTCCACAGGCAAGTGATGACGTCACTTATGGAAGAAGTTAAGAAACCTGGAAGGTGAGTAGTAACCTCAGAATATGTCCGACTCTTGTGCTCCTGTTTCTGAATTGTGAGAGTAATCTATATTAATATATTAATATTACATCATTTTGACATTTGTGCATGGACACAAGCAATTTCTGATTAAAAACTTCACCAAACACTCAGAATTCACATTGCTGTGTTTCCAGAGATCTACCGGTGTCTGTGTACATTTCTTTTACCATCGTCATCATCAAGTACATCCTGACAAACGTCGCCTACTACACCCTGATCACACCACAGGAGCTGCTGGGTTCCAACGCTGTTGCTTTGGTCAGTGCAGAGCCTTTATGTAACACCTCTTCTTGGCCATTAACAGTTGCGTGCAAAAATGATTTATTAGTAACACAGCGGCTTACATATCATGTCCGCGTTGTCTGGGACCTTAAACTTATTGTTCTGGAGGTAAATTAGCCTTGGCCCAGAGGAGCGGGGAGGGGGTGAGGGGCACCGCACCCTTATTCTTCTGAGGAAACAAATATTTGTTCATGGGAGCCGTTGCGTCTTGTGACAGAAAACGACTGTACCAAGCCTCCGATAGTAATGCTCTAAAAAAGACTGTCAAGTCAGGATCATTGTATCAGTCAGCCTATAAGACCTTCCGGTAATTTACATGGGAAAATTAAACCTCACTTTGGCCACACTGCAAGAGTTATATGGGAAACATATGTAGGCACAGCTTATTTATATATATATACACACACTTTTTTTATATTTTGGCTGCGATGACTTCGCGACTAGCAACCGTCGACTGTAAGCAAAGGATCGAAAAGCAAGTGAATCATGCACATAAAGACAGCGTGTTTCCGTTTGTCTACATGAGGGATCGACACGTGTCTGTTCCTTGTTTAACTGATCATATATAACATGGCTAGTGTTGCGGCCGTGGCCATTAATGCAGGTGTTCACCAACAAATGTGGGAAACAGCTCCCAAGAATATGGGGAGAGGCTGTGCGAGGTTGACAGGCTGCAGTCCCAATGAAAGTGATGTTTCTTGCCTCCGATCTCGGGATTGACGGGAGTCATATGACCATGCCGTGTTGCCTACTGTCTGGCCGCTGTCGTGAATGAACCAGAGCTGGCTTGCATGAGCATTATCTCCTGTTCATACGTAAAGGTGTACGTAAAATACACAGGGCGAACGGGCCTTATGACCTCTCTTATGACGGAAAGAACGACTACGAATGTTCACGCAAGCCAGCCCAGGAGTACATGGTAGTTATTAATATTACTTCTTTTCCGACACTTCTTTCTCTTTGTTGAAGGACATGCACAACCTCCCCACACAAGCACATATGGAAGCACACCCTGGTGGGTCAAACACACAACCATAAACACACACACAAAGGCAAAACAGATTTCAACCAGTATAAAGTAATTGGTCTCCTCCACCCTATGTCTACCCGCGAACATTTGCTTCTTGTTTTTGAATTTGTTAAATGAAAACTCCGTTTTTTTTCACAACCAGATGTTCATGCAACGGATGTATAAACCCATCTCAGCGCTCATTTCTGTCCTTGTGGCTACTACCTCTATCGGTGCTTTGAATGCCTCAATCATGGGACATTCCAGGTGAGTTCAGAGCAGCGCAGTGTTTCGATAGAAGCTAGGCCGTAAACTCTGTTGAAAACCAGAAATAAAAGCCAGTCGAGCAAACCTTACACTTCCACAAAGCCAGCGAATCTTTTGAAGAACACTTTGCCATTGCAGCGAGAGGACTTCTGTAAGCATGTTAGATGCACGAGAAAGCAGCCGAGTGCTTACATCCTATAGGGTGCTCAGCAGATGCCACGTTGTGTGAATTTGCTGATCTTCGTCAAGTGCTGGTCCCTGCCTGCAGAAGTTTTGCTCAGACAGCGCTTGGAGCGCCAGGACAGGCGGACGTTATCCTGCTGAGCACGAGGAAATGACCGGTGCTGTCTGAGACTGACTCACTGGCCAGACAAGATAGCAGGTGGCACAGCTGACACCGTGCCTGTAGCATTTCCGTTTCCGTTTCCATGTTAGGATCACTAACTCTGTGTAAACCGGTGAAGTTGCCAGGAGACATGTCCTGGACTGGGCGAGGTGGGGACAATCACCCACCTGACCAGATTTGGTTGTCCACGAGAAACAAGCTTGAGTAAGAACCATGCGCAACAAGCATTCATCAGTGACATATCATCCATCTGATGGGGAATCCACAGTAACAACCCCAACAGAGTGTTACATTGTAGAAAGTTTCCACAGCGCTATTGTTAAAGAACTTTGTTCCTTTTACTCTATGTTCTCATTTCTTGGTGACTTTTCATTCAAGAAAGTTGACAGCGGTTATGACGCAGCGAAAGTACATAGTAATAGGAGTAGAGACGTCATTTTCATTATCAAAAAAAACGCGTAAGACTCGGTCTTCTCCATCCAATGGGAAGAGAGTAAATTTGGTAGACTTGGAGACGAAGGGATTTCGGGGAAGGTTAACGTTTTTCGGGGACTTTGGCAGCAGGCAGCAAGAAATGAAGACGTGTTAATAGTTTTGTGAATCTCTAACGGTCAACTAGCTGTTGCTATACGTTTCTCGCTGTAGGCTAATCCCGTATAGCAATCTGTCTATCTCAGTGTGGAATATCTGTATCTGCTAATTACTCGTCGTGGGAAGATTTTGTAGGCTTCCACGCAAGTATCTTTCATTCTTTGTCAACTTTCTCGAAGTTGGAAAGAGACAAGAACGTGTTGGGCCATCAATGGGTAGATGACTCAACTGTGTAGGCAGACTGTATCACATCTCTGTGTTCCTGCAACTCGATTAATTAGTCTAGTAGTAGACTGTGAGTGAGCAGACAAGAGAACTTTTCCACTATAGTCGAGATCGGACGTTCTTCCAGATCAGAAATCTACGAAGAGCAAGGAGTTTTACCTGTGACGGTTGGTCAAGGACGCTCCAAGGCCACCTAACTGAACTCTATTTTACGTTGTTCGTCGTACTGGATATCCAAACGAGGACCAGTTCGAACTGTTGTGAATCTCCGTTGGAGGCGTGGCTGGGTCTTCAGTCCACCTTCTCGAGTCTACGCTCTGCAGACCGAACTTTGCGTCTCTACGAACCAAGGCTACTGTTATTTACCGTTTTCTCCTATACTACTGCGGACCACTATCGAGTGCGAACATACATTGGATTAACTGTTCTGTTCCTGATTGGATTATATATATTCACCGCAAGTAGTTTTTACGCATTGTATAAGTTTGATTGTATTCTGATTGTAGTTCATACTGTTCTGAGAGTTGTAGCTTATCTCACGCTGCTATCACCACACACACACACACACGCACTGTTACATCTTTGTTCACATATCTCCTTCCTTCCTCTGCTATCCTTCTATGTTTATAGTTCAATAAATGTGTTAAATTATCTGGTCGTGTCCCTTTTGCTTGAAAAGGGGGGTTAGCTTTAGGGGATTACATTTCTTATCTCTTCCCTAAAATCCAGCTCACCCGATAAAACGCTACACAGAGTCAAACTGATGCGTGTGTGTGTGTGTGTGCGTTGTGTGTGTGGAGGTGCGGGGGTAGCATCCGCGTGCGGTGTGTTTGAGCATGAGGGGTCAAGACACAGAGAATTCAACGTTTGTGCTTTTTAATCATGGTGCAGGCTCTTGTTTGCTGGTGCCAGGAATGGTCACATGCCTCTACTGATGGGAATGGTGCATCCCAAGTACCTTACCCCATGGCCTGCTATTTTCACTCTGGTAAGTATATAGCGCTAGAAATGATCTGAGTGATGGGGGAGGAAAAGAAACTATATGTTAAAGTGACCCTGGTGTAGGCTTACCATAAAAAATCTACAGAATACTAAAATCGTAAGCAGCCCTTCACTCTTAGCAGCTCAAATAATACAAAAACCCAGTGAGTTGCATGTCTACCAACACACCCATAACCACCATTCTATTTGACGTGCAAGCATGCAAAGTTGTGCTTTTAGCATCGGCATGCTACTTTTCCAACAGTGTACCACATGTGTACACCATTTTTTTTCAAAGTACACAGTCATTTTACTGCCTTTGCACATTCAAATGAAGAAGCAGTGTGGTGTGTTGTGAAGTTCTGTTTTACACAATGAAAACAATGTGCTGGAACAGTCAAAGGTCGCATTTACAAGAAATTAGTCGGCAACCCATAAGTCCAAGTTGCATCCTTTCTAGGCAGTGTTTCCAGAATGCACCATTTCTTTTGAAAACAAAATGAAAAGCTGTGTAAGGATTCATACTGTACTTGGGGTCACTACAGACATGCAGTGTGAAAGTATGTGTGTAGTGTCGGTGTAGGTGAATAAACTGTGAGGGGCCCCTGAGGGCCGCTTGGCACCGAAATAACTCCATGGCCTCGTTTTCATTGAAGGCTGCAGCTATAGAATTAATTCTATGCATACTATATGCCATACTGTGCATACTATCGTCTATTGGCATACCATGCATAGAATTCATTCTACAGCTGGGCAGGAAATAAAAGTAAGGGAGAGTGAATGCAGTTACTCTACATGGCACACAGGAGCGGCATTTGGGGGTGGCAAGTGGGGCGACCGCCCCAGGCCCCGCTCTTGAGGCCCAGTTATAAGGTCGTCCTTATGAGTCTCTCCGTTGTCCATAAACAGGAAAGAAATTTATGAATAATGAAAACACTAAATTCGTGCAGCAAGTCGCGAAAGTTGATCTAGTCTTGACATAAACAGTGTTTGCCCTGGCCCCGCGCGGTCATGGTGGGCCCAAGGCCCAATTAAGCGCCCTCAGCACACAGTGACTCCCAATAAATCATAAAGCTACTGAAACATGGGACAAAAGGTAAAATATCACATGTCTCATAGGTCGGCATTCACCAACATCAGTCACAGCACCACAGTTTTGCTCTCGCTGACATTGTCGTGTCCTGATTATTGCCCCTTTGCTCGAGTCTCTTCTTAAATTTGCTTTCATTGTCAAACCATGTTTAAAAAAATGTAGTCGCCTATGAACTTGTTATTTTATGATGATACCTGTGGTGTTCATTTCTATGACAGCTGGGCTGGAGTTTAGTGATGCTGTACTCTGGCAGCGTCACTGACATGATGGAGTTCATCTCTTTGTTCTCCACAATTATGGGCATTGCAGTTGTGTGTTCACTGTTGTACCTGAGGCGTAAAAAACCGGAAGAAAAACGCCCATACAAGGTTTGTTACGTTTCCATTCTTTGAATAAAATGTCCAGCTGTTTGCGACTTCAGAACTTCATAAATTTAAAGATGAGTTTAATTATTAGCTTTGACACATTACTGACACACGTGCTGTACAGTATGGAAGTTGGTTTATTCCAAATGAAGATGTGATTATATCAGTCGACAGGAGTATGAAGTGCAAATGTTCTAATTTCTATGCATAAAAGTGACAACTTTCCTTCATGACCTGTGTCAGTCAGACACAAAATTTCAGGTGTTCAGGTGGGAAGAAAGACAATGGTAATTTCCCTTTCCAGATATTCAAGTCAATCATTTGTCCACTTGTAGGACACATACACTGATACAGCCGACCAATTGCTTGTCCACTATCATCAACATATCGTGCCAGTATGTTTAACTCATCTGAAGATGTTGTTTTCACTGCTGCAGACAATGTTGTTTGTTCCAATCGTGCAACTTGTAATCAACGTGGCGGTGCTTGTGCTGGCTATCTACCAGAAGCCACACAAGATGGGGATCGGCTTGTTAATCCTGTTTGCTGGTGCCCCTGTGTACTGGCTGGGCGTCCTCTGGCGCTCAAAGCCCAAGGAGTTCACGTCCTTGATAGGTTAGTAACACACCAGCACAGGTGAAGGAGACCAGTGCTTACTCAGTAATCAGTAACGTCTTAGGGAAGCAGGACTGATTGATGTGACTTGCATGTAATCTTTTCCTGTAAACTCTCTTGACCTCATATGATTGTTTCTGACAGCTGTGCAGAGCAAGTGTTTCCATAGTATGTTATCCAGTAAGAATACAGTGGGCTCACAATACAATATGGTTATATGTTTCTCTGATTTGAAGTATTGTATCTATCAGTTGTTCATGACATGTATATTCACAGTGTTCACAATATCCACAACAGTAATGATTAATTCCTATTTTCTTTCTTCTCAGAAAACATTACAGTGCTACTGCAGAAAACACTTTTCCTTACAAAGTCACAGTGAAAGGCAGAACAATGAGAAAAACAGAACTAGACAGACAGTTGCTGTGAAGTTGCTGAGTCAAAGAATTATAGTCTCACACTACTTGGCGTTCAGGAGGATACTTCTGCATGCAACTGATGCATCAATTGATGACCGAAACGGTGACAACTGTCTCATCTGTCCTAGCCTGGCAAGCAGACCAGCCAGGTGACAGACAATGACAGTGATGACAATGACAAGCTTGAATGCTTGTACCTGTGCAGGCACATCCTGGCCAAGAACGCCAAGGAAAGATTCTCGAGACCTGAGCAGTTCTTTGTGGGGCCCTGTGATCTTTGAATGTCCACGTCCAACATACTGGATGACATAGAGTCATCTCTGCCTCCATGGCAATCACTTCTTGTCTTTCAGTCAGAATGCTAGGTGTGTGTGTATAACAGGTGCATGCATCTCTCTGTGACAGGATGCAGGTATATGAACATGCATGTCAGTGGGTGTATGTGTGTAGGTATGTAACAGGTGCATGCATGTCTCTGTGACAGGATGCCAGTATATGAATATGCTTGTCAGTGGCCAAATGCATAAATTTGGGAAAAGACTTGAATGCTGGGAGAATGGTTTCTAAATAAAGGAAACATTCACCATCATACACAGCTTGACCAAGTCATATAGCAGTCACAAGAACCTAGCCTTGCCACTAAAAGCAAAACATAATTTAATCTTTTAAAAACTCTCAAATATTATTTACAGAGATATATTTGGTATAATCTCAGAAGAAGATTGTTAAAGAGAAATTCAACAAAATTAGATGATTTAAATGGTTCTTTACAAATTCTTTTATATGACTTAAGTCAAGCCATGTACAATGTATGTGACACAATACATCAGGCGTTTGATTACCATTCAGATTCTTACTGAGAGTTTCTGTTTGGACCATTTTTAAATGGTTGCTTTTTAAAGTCAACTTTTTAAAATTGATTTGTACATATTCATGTAAGTACAAAAATGGTGTTTGTACATATATTGTAAATTTAGTAACATGTACAGTTTTACAGTTTGTATGTCCCATTGAGTAATAATTCACAAAGGTCTAAAGAAATTTTCACATTAAAAAATTGAGCACATATGTTCAGGTTTTTCTCATATTTGTACAGGTGGGACACAAAAACCTTCTGAACCCTGAAAGTGGGGTCAGCGGCAATGACCATTGCAGAGGCCAGGGGGGCTGATCCTCCCCCACTAAATACTTTCACTGTTTTGACGACCTGTGGATGCAAAGAAATTGTGAAATACTACTTGTAGTAATAACAAACCACAAACAACACAAACTTCATTTACTCATCATTTAAAAGAACAATTTCAAAAATATATACCATATCAGTACCTGAATTATTCCATAAATTTAGTTCGTAAGCTTAAACTGCTCCTTAAAAATGTAATGAATTCATCAGAAGCAAAAGTCCATAGCAAGTCCATTATAAAATCAATAGGTGGCATAATTTAATTGACAATCACAAACATAAAATAATTTAAACAGGCTGTTATGTGATATTTCCCGTTTACACCCACTAGGGTTCTCAGATGAAGCAAACATGTTTTCGGTCCCTTTTTAATCATTATATTTTGCGACAGCGAACTCCTAGTTTCATTAGCCGCATCACTTCGACTGACAGTCAATCCTGAAAGCAGCGCCTTGGACAAGCCGCAGTCTGCTGGTCATAGTCTGGAAGAGTGCTGGGAGTGAAAATATCTGTCTAGGCCAAGAGGATGACCTCAATTCAGGAAATCTGCTTCCTGCAGCAAAGGCATGACAATAGCATATGTAGCACGATGGACATCTGCTGCATCAGCTGGGCTGTGTGCGCCTTGCAGATTCCACAAGTACCAATTCGTGCTGTCAGGCACCACAGCTTGGTCCCAAATCAGATGCATCACTTGCTGGGCTTGAACTGGCAGAAGTGAGGTGTCTTTCCCATGGTCTCATCAGCTGAAATGTCTCAATGGAGATGGTAATAATACAGAAATTTCCTCTAAAAATGTTTGATGGTTGGATCTCATCTAATGTCACGAGTTGGGGTCTGGTGGGTCAAAGAGATTGCACCATAGATTCTAGGTGTGACCCATCCATGACCCTCCAGCCCTAATTAAACCCTTTATCCCCTTGTTCAATCTGCCATCTAGCAGCTCACGTCACCACAAGGCCAGGTTAGGTTCCTGTTCACACTTCTAATCAGGGGTGCTGGCTCTAGAGCAAGGGGCACAGTGTTACCCTGAGGTACAGCTGGGAAGGGGGCCTTAGGTCTAGAGCAAATGTCAGGCTGGCCAGGTGTGGGTTAGTTGGACAGGGGAAATTACGCATCAGGAGGAAGCCCCTGACATGTAGTATCGACCACCAAGGGCTTTGATAAAGCCGAGAGGTGTAAACTGCCAGGAAGGGGTGGGGGTAGCTATGTCCACTCAAGGTGTCCACCTAAGGGCGTGTTCTTGTAGTTGATACGGGGTGTGGCTTCTGCTGTCTCTGTATGTAACCATCTTGATGACCACGTGTATGTGAATGCAAGAATGTGTGAGTGAAAGTTTAGAATAAAAGGACTGGTTTAGACAGTCAAATCACCTGTAGCCCAATCTCCTGTGAGAAGATCATCTTTAGCCAAATCTCGGAGGAAAAGATCTCTTGCCAAATCTGCCTGTGGAAGACCGTCTCATCTGTTGCAAAACCTTCTACTGGATATCTGCTGTGAGGAGATGTGCATGTCTTGCAGTACAAGTCTGTTGAAACCTGAAAGGTTCAGTCTTGCGGCAGAATTAAGGTGTCCCGTTCTACTGGACATGTGGGAAGTCTAGTATCAATGGTATGTTCTGGAGCAGACCACTTGCCTAGTGCAAGGTATTCTTCGGGGGAAATTATGGTGTTCCCCAAGATTGCTGTGTGACTCTGGCACGTGTTCCTCTGCTGTGGGGAAACCTCTACGCTAACTGGGCGAAGAGATAACTACAGAACGTAAAGGAGGGAGATCAAAGACTGCGTACAACCGTCTATAGCAGAGCGCGAAGATCCAGCCTTAAAGGGAGGCTGGCTGCAACTGAGTTCTAGGAGTGAGCTCAAAGGGCTGTGCGCCGGCCTCAAGAAAGTGACATATCCTCTGTGGCGTGTCAATGTCAGCAACGGAGTCTGCTGTTACGTGGGAAGTGTTCAAGAGGTCTTCATGGTATCTACTGGTGAACATATCCAAGGAAGGAGAGCTCCAACCTACAGACTGTCGTGCGGACTGTATGAAGCATTCGGGAACGACTGTTGTGTTATGTGAGTGTTGTGCATCACGTGGTCATTCTTTTCTTGTATACAAAGAAGAGATTAAGGTACGTGGTTTATTATTGTGTTTAATTGCGAAGCAGGTGATGTAGGGTGATATTGCATGTCATTGCAGACTTAGCCAGAACAGAAGGAAATTGTGGGACGCCTAGAGTTTAACGAGTTATATCAGATATTGTCTTGGTTGTAAATACTTGCTGTTCATATCAACAATACATTCTTTTTTATGGTTATGGGACACTGTAGGTGGTGGGGGCTCGGCCATATGATTGATTAGTCATATTAATTAGTTTTAGTAATGCATGTGATATTTCAACCTAGGTATGTCACCCTCATGACAGTGATCGTGTGAGCGAGCACAGATGACCCGTCAAGAGCAAAAGAATTCTGAAGCCTGTGTTGCGACAAGTCTCAAGCAACACCATTCTTTCATGCACCTCGTTGGCTACTGGATCTGCTATCTTCGTGCTGTCTGTGGGAGCTGCAAAAGTTTCTGGAAACCAAGATCTGGCTGAACTTTTGTAGGGGAAATCCCAGTCGGCCCAAAGTTGAGACTGTTGCAGGAGTCCAGTGTTCAGGACAATGTCTAGGCACTTATTTACTCCTCAAAGTCTGCCCATGTGTTTTCCACTTGTGGACTCTTGAGGACTGTGGCGATGCTGTGCACGACTTGCTACCCATTCCTTGGAACAATTTTTCTCAGTCACAGTGCGACCCAAAATTCAGAGAATGAAGAACAGATTCATATTATCAATGAGTATGGCATCAGAAGGATATGCATGCTTGTGGCAAAAGACAACAGTATCATCAATGATAGACAAGCACAATACTTCCAGTGAAATAGCTCCACCAGTCTTTATCAGTCTGCTCTGGTTAGATTCTGGTGCACACACAAAAAAGGCCTATTGGGTATCCACCCATCCTATGCCCACATTTTCTTTAAAAGATTTAAAATCAAAAAGTAAGAAATGATAACTGGTTATTTTACTCTATTCTGCTTTCATAAGCGACTGAATATGTTCTAAATCAACAATTCCTAGAGCAGTCAGCTTTTATCCAGAATCACCAATAGATACCTGCCCCTTTTCATGATTACCTACCCCCTTTTTGTGGCATTAAGAATAAACACAGAATGAACAAGGAACAAAGGCCACTTGTGCTCTGACACAAAATATCTGACTCACCATCAAGTTTTTCATTGTTAATGCTTTTACTTTTTTTTTTTAGTGCCATTCCCAATGGTCATCTCTTCCTAGTCTCTCTTAGGTTCCTTCCGTTCTTCAAACTTGGTAAAAATCTGTAATATGGTTAACTTAAAAATAGGAGTCGGCAAACAAAAACAAGCCATTATCATGGCTGAAGACATTCCAACATTGCATACACAGAGCCACATTATAGAGCATCACACTCTGAAGACTAATTTGTCAAAATGGAACAAACATGTCTAGATCAGAATTAGAATTCTTGTTCAGATGTTCAGACAAGTTTTTAATGTTAATTCTACTCAAGCAGTGGGAGACACATGATGTGATTATTTGCGTTGAGAAGCTGCACGTAGGAGGGGAACACCGACACTTCCAGCTGCAGATGATTTTACTGTCAGACAACAGCAAGCAAATCTTGTGAATAGGTAAGAATGCACGTAACAGCAGAGTCTGACCCCATAATGATACTGGTCATCATGAATGTTACAAACCCTTTTCTACACACGTAAATGCTTAAAGTGTGGAATATAACATAAAGGTAAAAATAGTCCTGCAACTCAAATTTACTGCAATTTAGCACTTTTCTTAGTTGTGAACTATGGTATTTGAAGCATGTGTGACTTCTGTCTTTAGCTGCAACATCTTTACATACACTCCAAGAAAAACACTACTTTTCAGAAGATTGCTTTGTTTTTAATTAAAATTCAGCCCATTTTCAGGCAGAAGCCTCATTCATATTTATTATCATATTTGTCAACTAGGAATGAATTCATTCGTATAAAGTATTAACTCAAGAAACCAAGACATCATGTGCATACTCATTCAGGATATAATTTCTGTAATAAAATCTAGGGTTCGGCACATAAAGTCTTAGAATACAGCCTCTTATCAGACCAATGCACAAACCAACAGTGCTACAATCCAGTGTGTGACTTGGTAGATGTGCTCTTCAGTGAGAACTATGACACCCTTAGCAGAGTCCAGAGACCTGAACCTGAAACTGTGGTGTGCCAGTCACCGCTAGGGAACAAACACATATACAGGCCTAGGATGGGGAATGATCACCTGACAGGCTGCTAATTTTTGACTTTATCAATGATCCAGTAAGATTTCTGGTGGCCATTGGGTCATAGTATCTCACCATTCCTGCAGAGAGTTTGCATGTCTGCCACTGTACAGAAGCACCACCATTGCTTTGTAAGCAAGCACTCCTTATCTGTAACGAGTCAAAGATCACTGTGGCCAAAAAAAGTGAGCCTACATTGGCTTTCCAGACAAATGAAGCTTACAAAGGGAACAGTCTCTCTCCCTCCCCACATCTCAGCCTCTCACCCAACTCTCTCACACTCTTATTTTCATGACATTTGCCCTATAGAAAGAAGAAAAACTTTAAAACATTGTTATTTGAACCGCTATTGTGACTTTTAAAAAAATATGAAACTTTTCTCAGGAATCAAGAAAGTATATCATTAACAGTCCTTTAAAAAAAATCAACTGCAAAATCTCCATGAAAGCAAACTTCTTGAATGTTCAATAAACATGACTGACATCATTCCCACAGTCTTATTAAGACTAATTTATAACATGATTCAACAACTATTCTGTGGTTCAAGATCACACTGACATTTCTGTATGCCTACTATTTTAATAGCTACTTGTGCTTCCTCACTGGATTAATAGATTAGAAGGGTATACCCTGCAACATTTAGCCCTTGTTTATCGTGGCTTTGCTGAATTTTGTTTCCTGCACCAAATATTTGATAACTGCCTGCATACAAAATGATGCCTAGCAAATCCCCCAAAGCATCGCAGATTACAGAGCATCTAATGGACAATGAAGGTGCAACACTAGTGCTTATATAATTTTGCCACAATTCATCAATCAAAATATTGATGTTGGTGCATTCTCTGCTAGCTTGAAACAATTCCACCATAACTAGTCCATCTACTTCTAGAACATCACTAGCCTACCACACTGCAAGAAATGTAAGCAAGGCTTAAAACCAAGCAGTACAGAGGTAGCACTTTCCTCAGCTTCTGAGCTCTGGCTTCAGTCTGAGGGATGCGTCACTCATTCTGGTCAGATTGGTTAAAAACACCGACTTCCACTATGCCAGAAAAAGACGTCAAGAACACCTCCTTCCTCCGGCATCACATCTTCTGAACTAAATTCCTTTTGCCAATGACTCATAGATAATGAGTTCTACAATTCCTTCCCCAAGTTAAATTTTCTCCTGGACAAAGGGATGAGTGAGAGCTTGACTGATGCTGAGACGCTTGGATGGATCCAGCATCAGGATCTTCTCCAGCAAGTCTTTCAGCTGAGTGACTTTACGCAGCTGGTCCTCAGGCAGCCGCTGATAGCCCACCAGATCCGCAAGCAGGTCCTTGCTGGGATGAATGGTGCTCAGGACTGTCACCTTTTCCTGCACACCCACATAGTCTCCGTTGGCTACATTCTGCTCACTCAACAACAGACTAAAGGATCATCACTTACCAAAAGCAGCAGACCATCTATACGTATCACAAATTGTGACTGACTGTGATGTGACGTGATTCCTCTAACAAGATTACAGCACAGTTTAAAGATAATAAACAGCACGTTGGTTCTAACAGTCAAGAATCTAATGGACTCAACATACCTAAGGATCTGCCCGTCGCTAACAAATGGTGTCAAGCTGAACATGGTGGACTGTCAGCAAGTAATCTATGCAGGCAACTGCTTCCTGTATCATGCTCTGTTCACTTGTATTTTTCAAAACAATGTATCGTTAAAAATAAATAGGACAAAATCTGAACCCACTCTTCTTACTAAAAATAACTAAGACAAAATGCATACCCGCTGTGTTACTTTGTCCACTTCATGGTAGAGGAAGTTGTATGCTGAATCAAAGTGCTGATCCTTAAACATGGCTTTGCGGATCATCTTGTTGGGCATCTTGCCTTTGAGGTCCATCATATACTTAAGCATGTCATTGTTAGATTGTCCTGGGAAGAGGATGCGCCCCGTGTACAGCTCGTATATGGTGCAGCCAGCAGACCAGAGGTCGATGGAGTGGTCGTAGCCCATGCCCATGACTGAAAGCAAAGCAGCACTGTGGTAGTAGCATTCTAGTCTTCTGGAGTTACCACCACTCTTAGTCTACCAGACCATACAGTAAAACCTTAAACCTCAGTGTCGCCTTAAAACAGCAGACAACTGCTTAGAAGCAGGCACCGATCAGTTTTCAACAATAATGTCCCTTAAAATAACTGCGACCTGTGAAACACGAAACGTTGACAGAGATATTGGCCCTGATCATGACTTCTGCCTGTCTGCAGCAGACACCCTGACCCATGTCTTGGTCATGCTGGGTCCAGCGCATAGTAGAAAAGTAAGCGCAGTGCACACAGACAATGAAGAGTTTTCCATTAGCTATGTTTAACCTGTGACGGCCCATATAGCCATTCTTGCACTGAGGAGACATGATTTCTTACTTGTTTATTTTATTCACACACATGTGTAGACTCAACAAAGTCATTATTTAAATTGAAACTGTGGATGATAGAAGATTGTCAATGTCAGGAAAACAGAAGCATCTGACTAGAAAACAAAGTGTCTGCGATAAGGAAACAAAGCGGATACTCATGCCCAAAATTTGTGGCTGAAGTAGGTGTAGGCAAAACTAAACTGGCGAGGCTTAAAAATGAATGTGATCCTGCAAAGATGGAGTGGGCATCAGGAAGAAGATCGACCAAAATTTTTAAAAAACCCAAAAAAGACAAAACTGACAAAAAACTGAAAAAACTGACAAAATCTTTTTTTTTTTCAAATACAAAAGTTGTTCTGTCCAAGGAAGACAGAATGACTGAGAATCTGTAACTGCAGTGACAACAAGAGGGGAAAAGTGATGCCAGAATATATACATATTTCTACATAAATGAATACCAAAGAATGCATGTCATTTCACTGACATTTATTCCACAGATTTTTCTTCTCCATTTTGCACTGCATTACGTTACAAAAAAGACAAAATTTATTAAATGTCATATACATATCTATACCAATATTTTATCTCTTTAGACTATCCCTCCAAATAAGGGCCACCTGTATATACTTATACACAGGTGGCCCTGATTTGGAGGGATAGTTTCAGTTTTCCTAAATAAGTGTCCACTATTTGCAGGTTTTACTGTACAAATATTTTGATGAAAATTCCACTGGCAAAAAAAAAGTAAGTACAACAAGAAAAATTAGCATTCTCACTGATTTCTGGAGCTCTGTAGAATCGGCTGACAAGATATGGTGTGATGTCGTTCTCCGAGACATGTGATGCAGAACCAAAGTCACACAACTTGAGTACAAGTTTGGATTCATTCACCTGTGTGAAACAAGGAATAAATGCATTAAAAGCCATGCTATCTTCACAAACACATAGATAAAGGTGTGTGTATAAACATTTTATTAGTCTGCTTCAGAAATTTAAATAGTAGAATGTGAAGCAAACAGATACATAGTTCACACATTATCTGAATACTTGTGCACATGCCTTTTGCCATTATTTACCCTCTATCTCTCAGACATACAGAGCCTTTCTGTCACACGTTAACACTCAACAATAGTTTGTTGAAAGACATGAACAGAGCACCATTTTCAACCACCACAGACTGGCATTTAAAGCATTGCAGGCATTCTTCACACTCAATGCACAATCAGACATGGCATACCCCTCCCACCTTCCTCCCCGCTTAAGAACAAAAACCCACTGTATAAGGGCCACAAAATATGCAGGAAACTCATGCATTACCAGAATGTTGTCTGGCTTGATGTCTGCATGAAGAATGCTACAACGTTTCAGAAGTTTAAGGGCAAGAAGCAACTGCTGAGTGTATGAACGAACTGCTTTTATGTGAAGCCCAATATCTTTCCCATACTTCTTCAGCACTTCTCTGAGATTCATACTGAAAGAGAAGAAGTCAGTTTAATCCCAACACTTCAATCACCTCTGTGTGAACCTGTGGGCACCATTTGTGTGTGTGTGAAAAGAACAATGTTGCACCTCAAATGTCTTTGCTGAATACTGGGATATACAGAGATAATATATGTGAACAGAGAATGCTTAGTGTTTATCATACATTGTACTACTGCAGTAACAGTACTTAGTGTTTGCTACACTGACAGTGCTTAGTGTAGTTACACAGATGCAAGACTCCATCTGGCAGTGTCTACCATTTATCTCCCCTCACACTCTGAATGTCTACAAATTGGCATATGCATCCCCAAATCCTAGATTAGAAAGTCCCTGAAACTCCCCCTCCACTGAACGGTGGACTAGAGTGCTAACAATCACTGTACTGCATGTTTTTAAGATTTAGACTAGATGCACACAAGCAAAACATACTAATACTAAATGTGCACCTCAGAGATTCGAATACAAGGCATAGATGGTTCTTGTGGAAAAAGTGTCGATAAAGGCGCAGACAGTGAAATCTGTCATCAGGATCAGCATCATTCAGCTTTCTAAGGAACTCCAACTCCTTCAACCCCGTTTTGTGCCTGGAAGAAAGAAGTCACTGCAAATGGTCATTTTGTGAACATATGGATGTAGGTACTGCACATGCAGAACAAGGTTTGATCATATGTCAACAGAGGAAAAAGAAAGTATAAAAATCCATGACATTATTCCTCTTTGATCAAAATATGTCATATATGCACTAAAGCATATATACATGAAAAGCAAGAAGGTTGGCAATGTTGAGAACATTCTTGTCCAAGTTCTGTGTGTGAAATAATGGTCCTTATGGAAGATACACAATAATATTTTTATACACACTAACTTCCTGAAGACAGTGGACAGGAAACATGATTTGGCCCTGGAATGACTGTTTCAAACCAGAAAACCATTTCCTGAAATGATAATTTCAAAATTAGCCAGTAAAACATTTTAACTAAGAGAATTAACCCATCCCTCCCCACAATAGGAAAATGACACAGCACTATTGTCAACAAACAAAAAGTAACAAATAAGTACAAACTCACATCATCTCATTGTTACGGATAATCTTAATGGCCACTTCTTGGTTGCCACGAGCTATGTCCCTAGCTCGCACTACGTTGCTGAACACCCCCTGGCCTGTGTAGCCATATACAGTGTAGCGCTTCTCAAGTAACTCTCCAATGCGCACACCTGAACATAAGGCCAGCAGAAAATCAAACAACGAACCTTATTCACACCAGCACCATTGCAAATAAAGAAGAGGTTTAGAAGAACATACGACAGCAAATGATAGCAGACAGACACATGCAAGGTCAGATTTGGATGGGAACAGCAGTTTAGCATTGGCACTTTCTCCTTGAATAGTTTATTTTTGTAATATGGCTGGTTAAAACATATTCTCATTTGTTTAATGCAATATGGCTGATCAAATTGTTCTGTCAAACTTTGTCATGCCTGGAGCTTCAATCTTCGGCCTAGAGGATGGCGTTTTGATCTGCTTGGCTAATATATGATTTTACACAAGAATTCAGATCGGAATTTTGAACGCTAATGTTTATCAAATCGGAAAAGAGTTTTTCTTCAAATTTTTAAAATCCTCCAACCCTGTTAATGTAATGACGCAATATTAGTTTTGTTTGCTCTCCTGCTTCAGCATCCAGAGCTAGTGTCAGAAGTGCCCCCCCCAAAAAAAAAAATCCCACATATGCACACACCAAAACAATAACACACTCGTGCATCTATACACATCAACACCCATACAGACATGAACGCACATGGGGGAAAACAAACATCCGCTAACATGCACTGGCAC
>SMGT01012335.1:374882-421783 GCA_004794575.1 Lanistes nyassanus
GACACTCACATGAACAAAAGCATGTGAACATGCGTTCACACATTCACACTCAGGGTCACCCGGGTACCGGGCTGTATCAGAACCTCTTGAGCAAAGCATGGAAACAATCTTGAAGCAGTAACAACACAAACAGAAAAAAAACTCCCCAAACGAATAAAATAATTTCTACATGAAGCACTCTGCAATTGTACATTTTTTAAAGCAACTTCCCACTAGACTGTGCCGTATGTTAGTCAATGGAAGTTGCCAGTAGACAATGCTGTATGCTAGTTATTTAAAAAGAAGTTGTTGCTTGAATATGCTGTATTCTAGTTATCTAAAAATAATCTAGTGCTAGACTGTGCTATGTGCTAGTTATTTCAAGTAGTTATTTCAAGTAGTTCACTAGAAAATGCTGTATGCTAGTTATGTCAAGTAGGGACTAGATTGTGTCATCTGCTACCTGAAGATGGCATCGTACTTGCCGCAGGCTTTGTCTTTCTGCTCGTGTTTATCGTAAGTCTCTTCTTCGTTGTCCTACTTAGCTCTTTTCTGACTGCATTTCCTTTTGCTTATCAGTATAACTAAATAAAATTATTCTCTAGGACAAAACGAATAGAAGTCTTCGAAACATCATGTCTTGATTATCCTACAAGTGATAACGCCTGCAGGAACGAAACTTAAACTCTACTATAGTTCTGAGATCTCAAGAAACTGTTGCCATCTACTGAGAACAAGGTGCCTTGCTGCTATATCTTGATTCTGAGAAGTATTCATGCTCCATACAGACGTTGTACATTTTCGCCAGTGGATTTCTGTTAATTTTTAAAAATTTCACTCAATCAATCTGAAAATTTATAACATGCGAGAACACATTAATATGCTCACTGTGTCGTTAATCCCAATAGGTATGCAGTATCTTTCCTTATGATGTGACGGTTACAGCATATCAACTTTGTTTCTGACGTCCTTATGCCTGAGTTATTGGTGTTCTTCCCTGCACTAAACTTGCCCTTTCTTGTACCAGGATTTGACTATACATCTGCTGATGCCCTGTGGTGGCTGGTGTGACGGTGGTTTTACATGACACACGCGACCAGATGATGTACATGTACCATGATTTGCTGTAGTCAATGAACCCCTGATCTACTACACCGACTGAGACGCTTGGGCATTGGCTGTACCTTGTGGAGCAGATGTTCAAGAAGAGGTGGAAGGAGAAAACAGGCACAACTGAGTCCACGTAACTGATCGCTGTTCAACACCTTGGCCCTGTGGTAGAGATAATTATTCCCTCCCTTGGACTGTTGATCTTCACATGCCATGCCACACAGACCTATTCCATCTTGCTCTGTGAGTGCCAACCTTGTTTCGGTGGACAGGATTGCATCTTCACTCAGGGCTAACACAAAGACTTTAAGAACTGCCACTTGGGACCAGAAGAGAAGCAGACAGCAGTCTGTGACTTCATAAAAGACAAGAATGTTGACAATGTTTTTGCAGGAAACTTGGTTGTGCCCCAGTGGTGATAAAGGGAAATGCACCGATTTAGCACCTTCTGGTTACTCACCCAGGTTGTTCCCTGATAGTGTGACGGAGGCACGACCATCATTTACAAAGACTCACTCTCTGCATAATTAACACACTAGTTTTCCTTTTCAGCATACAGCTTTTGAACTTAGCTGGCTATCACTCTTACTTCCCCTCCATACAGTACAGTTCATGTGTGCTTATCGTACATGCCCAAGTAAAAGGGATGAACTTACTGATGCACTTTTCCATCAAGAATTTTCTGATATATTTGACTACTAACAACCTACCTGGCCAGTATGTGGTGAATGGTGATATCAACTTTCATTGTGATCAACCACAGCACCCACCCAGGCACTGCCAAGATGCTTAACCTCAGGAACATGTTTACTAGTTGTTGCAAGTAGCCACTAGACTGTGCTGTATGCTAGTTATTCAAAAACAAGTAGCCAATAGACAATGCCATATTCTAGACATTTCAAAATATTCCACTCACGGTAGTAGCCCTCTGCATCATCCCAGTTGTCCGTCAAATTTGGATTCTCTGTCACACCAGTCACGACTCTTTTCAGGGGACTCTAAGAGACAAAGTCAGTAAATAGCTCCACATCAAATAAAATTTTATACCACTTGCATGTCATGCAATGTTGGTTTTTCTCCAATGGTTGTTGATAGGGCAAAAAAAAAAAAGTGTAGTGATGGAGTGGATGAGAAGCTATCCAGGTAGGCCTATTGTAAACTTATGTCCCTTATGGGCTCCATGATAGTTCACGTAAATGGACTGCAGGTGCCTTTTTATGTGAATGTGTGCGTAAGGTCGGCAAGAAAAAAATAGGGTAGGTCCGGAAAGCTTAACCACAACACCTTTTGGCCTAATTATGTTGAAGAACTATTTACCATATCAGGCATCAGAATTCTTCAGTCACAATTCATCTGCAGGTAAGACTTCCAATTAATATAACATGAAGATTTGCAATGCGTAAGAACATATCCTGAAATGCGCACCTTATGTAAACATCAGATTGAAAACAAAACAGAAAACATCCATACCACAGACAAAAACACCACCACCACACTTCTATCATAGACTGGGGTCCGTTATTTACTGTTTGTCTTGTCCAATATGCCCACTCTTGTACCTACAGCATTTATTAGCCTAGTTCGCTGTTCTCTGTTGTACATTTACTTGATAGTATGTGCTGACATTTACATACCCTAAATGCCTAACTCTTCTTTCTCTTTAAAAATCTCTAAATACACCAGCAGTACCCATTACAGATGTTATGTAAAACAGGCCAAAAAGCTTCTTATCTTTAGGGAGAGAAGTTCCATTTACGCCATTAGAGAAACAGCTGCCCACTGTTGGCAAGATGCTGTAATGCCGTTATCCCTCACCCACACTCCCCCCAACAACCTACCCTCCCCCCATGCATGCATGCATTGCATCAGAAGCACATACCTGCGTGTAGTTTTCAGAAAAGATATCATCTTCTTCAGCAAAAATGTCTAATACTTTTTTAGAATCCTGCTTTCCACCTGAAACTTAAATGAATACAAATACAAATCACAACATTTCTCCCAATACTTTTTAAATATTTCATATGCTTATTATATGGGATGTACAAAATATGTGATAAAGGCAACCTTCAGTAACAGGATTGTGTAGATTGTTTATTTGGAGCCCCGCTTGTTTCTTTCCAGTTACTCTAGCATTTCAAAGAGTGTTTCATGTTTAAAAAAGGTTGAGAAGAGTTAGTGCTCTACCTGTCTCTGTGCTGCTCTTATTGGCTTGTTGGAGTCGTTTTTCTGTAACGGAGCTTTCAAAGTCTACAGAATTTTCATCCACTTGTAATATGGCAGCTGTGTCTGCAATGATATCACTATCATCAGATGAACTGTCTCCGTCACTGTCGCTGTCCTCCTCATGGTCCTGCCCTGGTTTGTCTGGCAATCCCTGCTCTCTGTACACCGATGCAAAAACGCCATCTTTTGCTTCTCTGTTCTTTGAGTCACCATTCTTGGCAGCCATTTTCTGGTCAGAAGCATTTACAGTACTGTCACTGTTGACATGCTCCTGTCCATTCTCAGCCAACTCTGGCAAAAAAGGAAGCTGTAATTCTTGACCATGTTCTGAGAGTGCATGAAAGTGGCTTCCAGCTGGTGTCTCTGGTTTAAATCTCTGTAGTTAAACACAGAAAAGAAGGCTGTAAAGATGGTTGGAAACCCCCCTCCCCCCAAATTAATGTAAGAAATTAGAAACCTAAATAGTGAACAGCAAAGCTACCGATGTACACAACACAAAATGACAGTAAAGTGTACTGGATATCTGGACTTGTTCCTGTTCCTATACAATTTTACAAGATGTGAACATTTACCTCCAAAAGGGCTTGTCTTTGCTTTCTTCGTCTTTCAATCACATTATCCTCATCATCTTCATCATCAGGAACATCAACATCAAGTCTAGACAGACAATTACAACATAGTCTAAGGTATCATAAAAAAAACCCAACCCCAAACAAATAAAAAAAGAAAAGAAAAAAGAAGAAACTAGAATTTTAAAAAATAAAAAAGGCAGATACAAAATTAAAATATAATAATCATTTTTTAGTTATGAATTTTAATACCTATTTCTGATTTTGTTTAAATTAACTCTGGTGATATGCTGAAACGTTTTGATGGCCGGTCAACCCTTGAACATGTGGTGATACATATCATTCAAAGTTTTTTTTAAAAATCCTGCAGATGTGTAAGGGAAGAAATCTTGGTATCATTGGAAAACCCTATCAGTTACATCCCCTGCACTAAAAAAGAGTTTTAAACATTTAGATTCAGCTTGCCAATAGTTTTTACTGACCACCTTCCTACTAGGACACTTATTTAACTTACAAAAAATGACTGCCAGATAGATGAGACAATTTCAAACAAAGTTTGGTAGAAAAAGATGCTTTAAATATAGTTTAGGACAAAGGTTCTGAGAAAATACCAAATCCTGGATTTCATTTGAAGTCAGAAAGTGACGATAAGATACAGCTCAGAGATGGCGAAAGTGGGCAAGCAGTGATGCATAGAATTTATTAGACTTTTTTATTTTGTGCAAACAGTAACCACATTCGACATCAAATTGTGAGTAATATTTAAAATTTTCAATAAAAACTCTGAAAGAATTTTCAAGTCCAAGAATTGAAATATAAATATATAAAGTGCATTACTGCAAGTTTGGTATTTTGAAACACGCTAAGATCTGTGCAGCATCAACATTCATGCACAGATTTAAGCCCATGAGAGCCTAGAGATTAAGGAACACGATTACGCACTTTACTGCTCTGAGAAAGAACATAACAAACATTTAATATTAATTTGGACTGGTCAGAAAGACTATCCTAGGATCTACTTACTCTTCTTCTGAAGATTCATCTGGCTTTATTGCCATGCCCTCAGACAAGCTGTCCTTATATCGATCTCTGCCCATTTCACTTGATGAGTGTTGCTGTTTGCGACTGCTGCCTGAGGACCTGCTCTGATCTTTGTATGATGGTCTGCCAAACCTTCTAGCTTGTGCCTCGTCTCCATATTGGTTCCCACTGCGGTAACTTTATAAGAAAGTTATGACTATTATTCTATGCCAATTGCAATACAGTAAAAATAACCATAAAATTAAAGCTAACTATTCAGAAATGGATACAACCATATAGCTATACTGACCCTCTTGAAGGAGTGGGTGACTTGCGTCGGCGTTGTTCTCTAATGTTATCATTCATGTTGCTGCTAAATTCTCTAGCTGACTCTCTGGGCATACCCCTCCCTGCATCTCGACCACGACCTCTGCCTGAACCCTGATCAGTGCTGCGATAGTGCCCATGTTCACGGCTGTCGGTGTTTGGATCATTTGAATGTTCAGCGGAATGGTCAGCGAGCCGGTCCCTTCTGCTACTTGTCATCATAGAATGCTCATAAGACTGAGCTCGGGAGTGTGCAGCTGAAGGTGATCTCACCCTTGAATGATCAAGAACAGTTCTCCTATCACCACCACTGACATTTTCTCGGCCAAGTGAACGCTCTCTGTATGAACCTTCCTTGGCAGTTGCTGAATGGGTGACCTCTTCTCTCCCCCTTGGCTTCTCTCTTCCACGCCTTTGACTTCTCCTGTGACAACAGGAAGTCAAAAAACAAATGGTATCATAATATTTGATACACCTCAAAATAACTTTACAGTGTATTTTTTCTGAGAGGGAGGGGAAAAAAGAGAAAAACAATCCAGTGAATAGTGCAACAGGAAATGCATTATCATGTTATTCTATCATAAAACATGTGTACATTCTGTTACCCTTCGAGGTGGAAGGTTGGTGGTTCATACCCTGTCAAGTCATAAGGCTGAAAAACTGGCAGTCTAGTAGCTGCCCCGGGCACTATAGGAAACAGTACTAGGACTGGTTGGCCAAGTATCAGTATAACGTGACTGGGTGGGACTGCGGCCCGTGTTGCAACACTACACCCAGTGTGGCAACACGTTAACTTGTCTAAGCAAACACCATCCTTATATGGCCCTAGTTTGTTGTATGAGGTTAGCGAAAAATAATAATAGAAACCCGAAACCAACTGCCCTGACCCACAGCAGCGCTTCTTGATGGATGATCAGAAAGAATTAAATTTCTCAGTACTGAGAATGAGATTAACTCTTTTGAGCTGCATGGAACGGAAACCTGGCACCGCATTGGCAAGGCTGACTGCCTGTTGGCAGGCACAAATGCATGTGCGTTATAAATTTTAAAGATTTATTTGCTAATCGTTTAAGGGAAAGAACTCTTACAATCGAAAGCTGAATCATTTCTTCACGAGTTGCTTCCCGTATCTTGTGTTTAAACTGGCAATGAGACCGGTTTCCGACCATAATTCCAAGCGAGTGAAAAATGGCGGTGAAGAGCATATCCACATGTGCCCCATCACTTGAGAAATGCTAGATTTACTCTTCAAATTACACGCTGAAGAGGAAAATGACATTCATTCATTTACTATGACAAAGTGCATGAAGACAAGAGTATTTGTGCCTGAAAGACACAAGAGAGTGATTACGAAGAGAAAAACTAGCAACCATGTGTTGTATACAGTATCAAACAGTGTATAAGGAATCGTGAGGACTTTTGGATTACTTCAACTTCAGTTGTGTTTCCATCAAAGGATTTATAAATCATGGAACAAGGTCCAAGAAACACAGTAAGACATGAGTTTTCTTTGTTTATTGATGTTTGCAACCAAGTTTAAATAACGTTTCTGTTTTTTTGGGGGATTTTTATATGAATTTTTGAAAAAAGGCTAAAAATGCTCAGTCAGCTGGGATGGCTCGAGCGAGGATCGCTGCGGCTTAAAAGAGTTAATAGAGATTTATTATATTAGTGAAGATAAGTATCCCAGCCAAGAGAGTACTTAATACTCAAGATCTGTGTACAGCTATCTAGTACAATTATAATACTGTGTCACCAAACAATCTGCAGCTATTCAAACCAAGTGCATGTATTTAGTAACCTAGTCTGAATCATGGAGGAGAGATTAGGTTTGAAGGTGGAAGTTAAAGTGATGGCAGGATTTGTATCCAATTCTGTTTTTTCTTGCTACTGTCTAGTGTTTTTTTAGTTTGTGACGCAAGGAGATAATGGACAGGGAGGTGCTTTGACTAAGGGGCCTAAAAGCGGACAGCTCATATGTGCTGTAAGTGCAAAGCAGAATTTTTCTGAACAAAACTCTAAATATCATATATTACAAATCGTCTTAAACCAAGTGTTCATGGCAAGCTAACCATTTGTAAATCTACAAGTATAGGGAATAGGGAACCATTCTGCAGAAATTCCACAGGTTTGATATTAAAAGTTGTATAATCTTTCAGCCAAGCAAAATTCCTCACAATCTGGCCAGCTGAGAAACCACATAAATATTTTACACACTGCTGTCAACATAAACTGGTTTTATGCCGGGACAGGTCACATTTCAACAAGCTCTTGTAATTAGCCTGGCAGGGCAAGTGATCCCCCCCTCCCCACATCCCACCCCTCTCCCTCCTGGAAAAAGAAAAGAGCCACCCCCTGATATTCAGCTGAAGATGGATTCCAATTCTGAAGGCAAACTGACCTGTGGGAACTTGTACTACCTCTGTCATCCCGCCTATGCCGCCGGTGGTCCTTCTCTCTCTCTGACCTGTTGGACCTCTCAGACGAGTTGATCAAATCATGTCTACTGAAGTTGTTTGCTGCCTTTGGACCTTCTGAAAGTTCTTCTAATATTTCGACATCAGGACTGGTTTCTTTATAGCTGACAGTTTCTGGAGAAACTGTCTTGACTTCTTTTGTATCAGTTTCCACTGCCTCAGCTCTACCAAGTGAAAGGTGACTGTGAGTTTCAAAATCATCTTCCACTTCAACAGTTTGTACCTGATCTCTAGAGCTGCCCAGGTGGTCAGAATCTTCTGCTGTTTCTGGTTTTAAACTTTCTCCTTGATCAGCTGGAGATGGAGATGGGGTTCTTTCAATAACATTTCTCTGAATTCCTTCAAGTACTTCTCGTGCATGTCTGAGTTGTTGACGAAGATCTTCATGTTCAATCTCTCCTTCCTCTTCAGATTCTGATCCATAGCCCTGTGCTATCAAATCGATTGCATTAAAAGTAGTCGAACTCTTCTCTGCACTGCCATCAAGCTCAGCTTTCAGCTTATCCCTTGTTGCTTCTAGCTTGTCCAGTTCTTCTTCTTCCTTGGACTTCCATCTCTTTGATGATTTTAATTCGGGATCGTCAGCATCAGAGCCCTCTAAATGTTCACGCTTACGATGCTTCTTTTTCTTGTGCTTATGAGCTCTGTCTCTTGAACTCTCTTGAATCTCATCACCATAAGCTCCGTGCTTGTGCTTATGTCGATGCTTGTGCTTGTGTTTGTGTTTTTTGTCTTTTCTAGATCCTTCCGATCCACTTCTACGGGCAGAGTCAAAGTCACTGAAAAACACCAATTAATCAATTACTATGCTTCTTATAAGAAGTACTTAATTAATTAAATTAAAACATCAACATTGTCAACATTGTTCCTGCACAGAACTTGACAAATTCTGACACTTTGATGCAAACATTTGAACGGTAAATCCTTAGTAGTACAAAATATATTCTTTCAGTTTGGGTTTTGCCTCTAGTCTATAGCTGTAGTTGTTGTGAAATAAATGTAGGGAGTTAGTCACTGAGTGCATGTACTTGTTTCTTGCTAACCTTTATTCCATCTACAGCCTTTATCAATTACATTGTGATCAATTTTATCTGATAAGTTACTCATTCGTCACTGTACTAAATACTGTCATTGTAAATTTGAAAAATTACAATAAATTTTTATTGTTAGAGGTTATACACCTGCATTTGTTGTGATCAGTCACAGTCCTTAATTTGAATACGGCGAAAACAGTATTCTTATACAGATAGTGACCCCATCAGTCCAACTCTTAACTCAGTAAATAAAACGAGAATTTATGTCATCTTTTTATTCATTCACAGACCTACCTTCTGTTTCTACACCTACATGCTCGGGAACACGGGGCCATGTGCCATGATATCCATCCCATACTACTGTCATCCATGATGAATAAGCGTAACATAATGATACAAATATGTTGATATTTTGCATTTCAGTCATCGACACCCAGGTTACGTCTAACTTGTAAGACTGAGACTGTAGACTGTAGTGACTAGTGACGACACACCATGACTTTGGCGTATTTAAGTTTGGTCCAATATTTGCAAAACAGTTAAATCGTGAAGGTCTCAAAGCAAAAATATGCCCAACTAACATGTTTAATAATGAGACTGACCATGATTCTTATTATAAACGTTTTAAACGCTCACCTCATTTGTCGACTAAGCGACGCTCCGAACACGCCATCCATATTAGAAACGGAGATCCAACTGAGAATGCGATAACTTAAGAATCAGAAATATTTAGAGACGGCAATCAGATATAAAGTAGGGCTAGCTATTATAGGTGAATACCGGAGCAGAAAAAAACCGCATCGGTACGCGGTGCGGTATTTTCACTGCCATACCAGTATTTGATACAGGCAATCAGGGCCGTAAATGCAAGCAAGGGTTTCGTCCAAGAAAAAAACTTTGATTACGCATATTTAACGCTGTGCCCATGTGCGTGCTTGTGGGAGTGTACAAATAAAGTGCATAGAGAGGAGAGAATGGAAACCAAATAATTGAATATTTTGTGCAAGCCTTTACAAATAGAACCAAACAGCATCAGATGGCGTCGTCTAATGTGCATGTAAGTGGTTGTACCACTTGCCAATTTGATGACAATGCTGAATACACGGCAAACAACATCTTTTTCTCTGAAGCACTGATCGCGGCGTTTTTTTCCGATTATAAAACATGTACAAGACTTTCATAGCTTGTTCCCGCTATTTCGAAATCCTGATCGTCTGCCATCGTCTGCCTCTGCAGAAAGCAAAACTGTGTGCCCACTGTGGTGTAGATCGAACCCGCACCTTCGGCCTTCTGGTACGGAACCAGCTAAGCCAGCACATATAATACTCGACTGCTCTAACCACTCGACCACCCGCTTCCCCAATAATAGAGATAAATCCTTGCGAATCCTTGGTAACTTGGAAGTTGTGTAGGGTTTTCTAGAACGAATTCGTATTGTGCATGGCAGTTTTAGTCGATTCCCAGGCAGCGTGACCGCCACGGTGGTCTATATACTATATAATATAGTGGTTTATAGGCGTCCGCTTCCCAGCCAGGAGGTCGGTGCTTCGCGCCCTGCCCAAGTCAAAGACTCTAGTAGCAGCCAGACGCCTGGCACTATAGGTGTCACGTTTTGGGGTTTGGTGGGTCAAGGAAACTACCTCGGTGTGATCCATCATGAGAATTCTTGGTTAAGTTGGGTCTTTATTGAGCTGCCATCTTGCTCGGTCACGTAATCACCAGGCCAGGTGGGCGCAGTAGTTATAGGTGCCTCAGGGGCCGTATGCACATTTCCAACCCACGGTGCCCTAGTGAGATGCGTATAGCTTTAGGGCGAGACGAGGTGTTACTGGGACCTGACAGCTCTCGTGTGCAGGCACAGCTGGGATTTGGATAATAGCCATCACGTAGGTGTCATGTGGTGGCCAGATTTATACAGGGTTAGTTATAGGCAGGGAGGAATTACGCCACAAAGAAGGCTGTTAACAATTGTTGTGCCAACCATCAGGGCTTTGATCAGTTTAAAGAGGTGAACTCCCACGGGCAGGGGTAGGTCAGGCCTAGTCTAGATGCCTGTATAGGCGGGGCTAGGAGCTATAGGAGCCAAGGTGCGTGTGTGGAGGGGAGACTATATAATGTTGTCTTTGTCCTGGTTGGTTGATGTGTGTATCTTGATGACCAAGTGTGTGTGTGTGTGTAAATGGAGCAATGCATATATGTATGAAAGGTTAGAATAAAAGGACAGGTTTAGAATCTTCTGCCGAGTGCTCTGAGAAACCGTTTGCTGCGGAACTGCTGCTGTAGTGCATGCTGTGAAGTCTGCTGAAGGCTGATATGGCCTTGTCGCAGAACCAAGTGCCCCCTTCTACCGTGCTTGTGCGAAGACCTGTATCAGCTGTACGTGTCTTGAGCAAACCAGTTGCCGTAGCTCAAGGTACTCTTCGGGGTTGTTACGTCCCCCAAAACTGGTGTGGGACTCTTTGGCACGTGCGTCCACTACCGATTGGCGAAGGAGGAACTGCATAACGTAAAGGAAGAAGACAAGGGACAGAAGAAAGACCCCCCCCCCAAAAAAAAGACCACAGTAAGGTGTCTGTGTGACGTCAGAGAGAGAGAGAGAGAGCGCTTACAATCCTTCAGTAAGCGTAGTGTCCGGTGGCAAAGGATATGAAGCAGAGCTCAGCAACGCGAGTCTGCTTTTTAGTAAGCACCAGGAGCAGCCAGAGGCCCTTCTTACACGTCGACGTTTAGGACAGCAGAGAGGGGCGCCCCTACCGTACAGACTGTAACGTTGTGCGAACTGTGCACAGCCAGGTGACGAGTGTTGTGTGTTCTACACGTGGTCATAGTGTGTGTGTGCAGTTGAATCAGGTACGTGTGTCTTGATCTTGTGTTTAGAAGGGCAGGTGATGGAAGGAATTCTATGTTGTTAGCCGAATTTAGAAAGAATTAACCCGGGAGTCAGCCCTCTTAATGAGCCTAGATATTTCATTCTTTAAATATTCGCTCTCTGTAAATAATATTTTCTTTTTCTTTCACTGTTATTACGGAGTCTATGATACTTTGGGGTGAGATTGTAGGTGGATGGTGGCCTCGTCAAGATATACGACTCAACCATAGCCTTTGATTGATCACTCTCGACAGACGGCCCTGCTTAAAAGCTAAAGCGGCATACAGTATACTTATTTTACCTCTGGCGACAGCCTTCGTTGCCAATAAGAAGGTGGGGATGGGAATCGATCGCCAAAACTTTGAATACGTGTTGATAAATGTATAGTGTATAAAGAAATACACAAACACGTTTTAATATTTACGATCGTTCTCCCGACTGTTTCAAAGAGATTCCCGCCTGACAATCCCACGGTGTCTGCATGCAGTAGTTTTTTTTTCAAAAAAACTTTTGCGCAAACATTTATATGCACTATATCCCCATACGTAGAAATAAACCCGCAAAGGTTTGCTCCCAAGGTCGCATCGACAGCAGCACCCAACCTATCCAAGACGACTCAGCTCGGCGTGTGTGATTGGTCGCACACTCTGCAAGACTGCAAATCCCGGCACACAAATGAATAACGGTCAAACCATGGCCATTTTTATTTAGAGTCTTGGCAAAGGCGCCAACATTGCTACGTGAGAGGTGGCCAAGTCCATAAGCCAGTCTTTCAATTACGTCTAACTGCACCTTTCACGCTGTCACCGAATGGCGAACAGTTTTCAGTTCCAGATCTATGCTTTCACTGCCTTTTACAATTGCCTCAAGCACACAAATTTATTACTGTGCAAAGCGTATTATACCATAGACACGTGGATTAAACTGTGCACAAAATGTTTCTGTAACTTACAAAGTTGGGAAGACAACTATACAAAAGACGACTGGTGTAAGGTTTTCTCAACTGTTTCATGTACTTGTGCTGCTGTATTACTTGCTTTGATTGCCAGCGATGGCATTGAATAATAATATTTACAAATCTTACAAAGAAATTCAAGGCGCATGCACTCGCCCGCACGCGTACACACAGTACTAAACACATGCACGCACGCTCTCTCATACACAGAGCAAACGTAAGCTACCCCTGCGTAGTCAGGACAGGACAGGATGAAATGTATCACGGAAGAGAAAAAAGATATAGGTTTTCAGAGAACTTTTAGAAGAAGAGAATGTAGGCATCTTGCGGATGGAGAGAGGCAGGCTGTTCCAGGTCAGTGGACCGAAGACGGGGAAAAAGATCGCAGATCAAAGGTGCCAAGCTTGGTGCGAGGAATACGGAAGGGAGTTTTGAAGAACGGCCAGAGACTGCGAGAGGGTGTATGGATCAATATGGATAAACATACCAAGATAAACGTACACTTCATTTCTTTCAGTAGGAATATATTGAATGAACACTACAGCGTCTTACGCTCACAGATTTATTGCTCGGTTAATCACAGATGATCAAAGTCATATACTGCCAGCTTTTCACACTTCTACTATCCAGTCGCCTTTCAAACGTGTGCGTGAGTGGGTGCGCGCGCGCGCGTGTGCATGTGAATGTAGGCAGGCATGTGCTGTGTAGGAGCCTCCACACTCAAGTATAATGCGTTTCCATACACTTTTAAAGACAATGAACGAGGGTATATGTAAACAAATGCATGACCACAGAAATTTTTCAGTTTCTTTTGCTTAAACGATTTTTTTTCACATATGAACGACATCATGACTTCTGCTGTCCTAGGAGCTACTAAAACATGACAATCATATCCATATGCTTTCAGTAAAATATTTGGCACATTTCGTTGTCTTCAGGCAAGAGGAAAGTGATCAGTTAAACTGTTAAAGAAGTTTGTTCCTGGCAAAGAAAACTGACCAATTAAACTGTTATAGATCTTTTTGGTACCGTAAAGAGAATGAGGATTTCAGATGATGCGACATACCTCCAACATGTGCTTATGCAAATATCTTTTCTGAGAAAAAGCTCGGCCACATTTAGGACAGACAAAACTCTTGGAACTTGTAGTGTGAATGAGCGTGTGGGAGCGCAGGTTGGACTTGTCTGCGAAAGCTTTGTTACAGTGCGGGAAGGAACAGCGGAAGGGACGCTCGCCCGTGTGAGTGCGCATGTGGCCTTTCAACAGCCAGGAGCGCGTGAACACCCGCGAGCACACAACGCACTTGTTGCGCGCGCCGCTCATGGTGTGGGTCAGCAGGTGGGCGCTAAGGTCGGCGGACCGGGGGAACTGGAGCTGGCAATCAGGACATTCGTGGCTGCTGTTGCTGGCGTCGGTCATGAGCACGGGGCTGGTCAAGGTGTCTGACAAGACGTCGTTGTCATCAGGGCAACATAGGCCGCGCCCAGCGCCTGCCTTCCTGCAATGTCGGCCTCGTTTCCTGGGGAAGATTGAGTTTGCACGTGCGCACTGACTTTCTCTAGACACGTGACCATGACGATCACAAGCACTGTCAAGGGCACCCTCAGATCCGTGGGTGCCATGACAATCCGAGCCTGCTGTGTGGCTCAGCGAAAAGACATAGGCGGCAAGGGACGGCGTGCAGTTGTGCGACTGTGTGTAGGTTGTTCCTGCAGTTTGTGACGTCGTGCCTTCCTCATCTCCGCTTCTTTCGCTTGAGATGTTGGATGATGGCGACAGCGTTCCATGGTTGTTCCCCCTGGGTGGGAAGGCCAGCGAGATAAAGTCTAAAGATGAGAAATTGGGATCATTAGCTGAGACCGCAGCTGCTACAGCACTGACCCAGGCAACCCCAGAGCTGGAGTTCTCGCGCTCTCCGAGGAACATGTCACTGTTTCCGCTGCGCGTGCCGACGGAAGTCCTGGATTCGGAGTAAGCTGTGACGTTAGCGCCGTCCAGAGGAAACAGGAGTGGCTGCAAAAATGCCACTGGTATCAAAAAGCCGGGCACCGGAGTGCTGAGATCCGAATGGAACTGTGGAATACACCCTTTTTCCTGCGCGCACTGAGGTGATCCGGATACCAGCATGAGAGAAGCCATCGGTGGCAACAGCCTCCCTGTCTCCTCCGCTAGCCCCTGACCCCAATTACCGGTGCCAGACTGCCCTGGGGTGGTGCCCTGTGGTGAGGCAAAAGCCAAAGAGCTCATCAAAAACTGCGGGCTTAATTTTTCCGGCAGGCATGGCGACTGGAGTTGTGAAGAACAGGAGTTCAAGGTCATAAAATCTGGAGTCGGCTCGCGTCGTGTCTCCGCGGTGGTGTGCAAAGGAAGTGTTCTGGAACACTCTGGGAATACCTTCTGTTGGCAGCACCTGGTTCCGACGTCTGCCGACGACAAACTTTTTCTGTCACTGGGGTCCGTTGTGAGCTGCTTGTGGGTTTTAAACTTGTTAAAGTTTCTGTTGGACTGGCAGCTTGTTTTGGAACGTAAGTTACCAAGTCGAGGGGAGTGTAGCAGACGGCGGCAGCAGTCAACGCTGAGGGTGTGACCGCACCGGGTGACGGACGTGTTACAGCTCCAACGCTTCAGCATTGGAGGCGCACGCAATGTCTCATTAGGGCTGGGAGCGTTCATGCTCAGCTGGAATCTGCAAGTGATGATACAAAATTCTTGAACCATAAAAAAATATTGCTTGCCTATTTCCACACACGCGCATGTACATACGAACAATTTTGATTAGGCTTTCTGTCCCATTCCCTCCACGTACATTTTCCCCCTTTCTCGCTGGATTTTAATCCTAACGATCAACGTTTCAGTATTTACGGCTATCCCAGCCCATCAGTAATCACAAGGTGCCAAGTTCACATACACTGTATCTGCAAACCTTGTCACAAGAGAAAGGTGGTTGAAGGAGAGTTCCTTGTTCGCTGCTCTGCGCGGTCGGACATGCGAGCTTTTGGTAGGCGGACTGTCTTGAGCATTGCCGCTGATCTCGCCGGTGCTGGACCGCGTCAGCCGGTGTCGCCAGCCTCGATGTAACAGACGTGAACGAGGAACATATGCGTACAATTACAAGTACTGGTCTGCTAGTGCCTACATGTGTGCAGGTGCGTGCTCACACTGTGCCCTGTACTGAACACAATTACACAAATAATGATTCTTACTTTCAGCCAACCACTCTCGCCTCCCCCCTCCCCACACGGGTTGATCGTACTTTGAATCAAGTGGTCAAATAATCGAGCCTGCACTATGGGTAGACGATGATATTCATCGGTTTGGAATACAGCAGGCTGCATGTGAAGCTACTCGAATAACAGCGTTTGGTGGGAACAGCCTTCAGCAGTTTCCAATGTTCAGGATACAATATTTTCTGTTTCAAATTTTCAGCGCATGGTGAACTACACAAATGATATTTCCCTATCATATCTGCTTCGAGATAAACGTAGACGTAATATTTCTTGTTCGCCCTCTTTTAGGAAGTGGGATGTTCTTCATACATCCGAGCGAGCACACTGTAACTGTTCACAACAGGTATCACCCGTCTTCAGTTCGTCTTTTTCAACTTTATGAAGGAACAAAAAGCCCTTTCGGCTATGGTATAGTGTATAACCATCTCAGGTAGAATGCAAGTCGTGAACAACCTGGGCATGTACACCCTTGCCTATTCGCCATTTTTAGGTTTTAAACACTGTTCCCAATACAAACAAGATTTGTTCTACTCCAATACACCACCTGTGACAGAAATTAACCTGTACAAAATTCCCTTTTTACGTAAATTGTCGTCTAGAAAATGACAAGCTATACATCTTTCACACAGTCCACGGATTCAAAATCTGGGCAAACGTTGCTCACTTATGGACAACACTAGTAATATATTCTAGGGGATATACAACTGAAATGTTAAAAACAATGAGACGGCCAGTTTCTGCGTCTCGCCAAGCACCTGCTTGTTGTGCAGCCAACCAGTCCATATACGAGAAGCCAGATGCAGGCAACAAAACTCACAAGTGGGTACTGCTACAAATTCTATATTTTTCAGCACTTCATCCTCTTAGGTAAAACTATCAGCATGATAACCTAAGGAATTCCACGTTCGGCCGATGTCTTCAACAAAATTGAAATAAGCAAGTAATTCTTATTCTACTTTTAGTTTTAGTATCTGCGAAGTGCCTCAGTCTCTCTACGTTCGACTAGAGACTGCCGTCAAGGAGGAAAAACTCACCAAACCGACCGTCAAGGTATTCGCCAGCTCTGTAACCTCGTAAGGAATTTAAAAAAGACTTTGGCATTCTTTAAACGCGACCTAGACTGAAGCTTCTGAACCACTAAGTTATGCTACGCATCTCTCCGAGTTCGTTGCAATCGGATAAGCACTGCGCAAGCGTGATGACGTGTTAGCGCGCGCACCTTGCTAGGAAACGCCATGACGCGAGTGTTGACAGATTAGCGTCTTCGCTGGCTGCAAATAGGATTTTATTGTAGGTCTTCGACTGCGGTGTCTCGTGGCGTGGGCACCCTTACTTCCCGCAATGCGCGCTGATTTACACTGTAAGTTTCTTGTTGAATAGTAGGTTCAAATAATTGCTTTTAACTGATTTCCAGAGGGCTTGTCACAAGTGATAATAGATTCCGCATGCTACTGCCAGTACAAGTGTATAAGAATCCATGTAAGCGATCGTCTGCATCCTGCATAGCCGCATTCTCCTGGATTGCACAACACCTAATACTACAGATCTGCTAAAAATGTAAAGAGACGGGCAACGAACAGATTTGTTACCACAAATACTGAAATATAACAGTTCTGTCGGAGGTGTAGGGAAGTGGGTTGATCTGTTAGGACACACATACGTATCTGCACAGATGGAGCATAACAGCATGAATTAGCTGGGGAAGCCACTACAGATATTAGATAAGGGACATAAACTGGACGAAAAAGGGCTGAAAAAAAGATAGCCCAAAACACACTGACAGAACAGTCTATCTTTAGTTTTAATAGAGTACCTTTCACTGACTGCACACTACCCCCCTCCCTCCCATTTAGAAAAAATGCTCGATTACAAGCAAGCACGGTCTTGAAACGTGAAGAAGAGGAATAAAGCTGGTTACCAAAGAAGGATAGTAACGAGATACCAGGTGAAAGCCGTTGAGCAATGAAGGGGCTGAAGGAAAAAGACAACGAATAATTGTGGATACAGTGGGTAACAAAAAAAGCGAAGACAGAAGAAGCAATAGAGTATACAACAAGATAAACGGCCACTATATTTAGTATATATATATATGCATTGCTACATACATTTGCCACAATGCATCTGACCAACCGTTGTTGTTTGATTGCAGCATTGCCTTTGAATTTAGAGTTCAATGAGGGCTGTGTTTGGTATCAAAGAGGAAGTAAAAATGGATAGGGCATTTTACTGTTGTGATAAAATTTTACATTTACAAATGCAGTGGCTCAATGTGAAAATCATGGGAGAATTTACGAAAAGTTTTTAGAAAAATTACGTATAAACTTCAATTTTATTTTTGTAAAACATACCAATTCCCAAAATTAGGGCCATCAAATGAAATGTTTATTTTGAGTATTGCAGATGTTTATTGAAATTTATTTTGCTTTTTCATTTTTGACCATGTACATGTATGACCTTCACATTTTGCACAGAGTTTAGCCTCTAGTTGCAGGGTTTGTTTAAAATACTAAGACATCCTCACTGCAATCCTTCAGAACAAGACGACAAAGCAAAGAACCACTTAATTATCGATGAAAGGTTAAATTAGTGATTATGGAGTTTCAGGTCAAATTCTACCCTGAAAGTTTGAGAGGAGAATCAGAAGAAAAAAAAGTGCCCAAATTTGAGTCGTAAAACAAGGTACACAGCAAGTTATGTGTAAATGTGTAGGATCTTTTCTTCATGACTATACAGTGATACAGCCTATACACGACAGACTTTATTCTCTACCGACACTACAGCCCGATACATATAGCAGCATGGTAACAGCTCAGGCAAGATAGTTCTGATCTCACGCCAGAATTTTACAAGCATACAGAAATTGTATAACTAGATATAAAAGTGTACGTTTCGCATAAATAATAAATGAAATATTTTAAACTTTAAAAAAATCCATAAAAGTGCTCTTCAGGCTGTTGAATGTTTCTAATTTTCCAAACCATGCAAAATTTGCACCATTATCCCCCCCCTCCACCCCCCCCCCCCAAAAAAAGAATGAACTTAACATTTTCAAGTATTTTATTGAGGCCATTCATGGTCCTGTGGATATTCACTGTGCTTTATAAAAGTTCACCATCACTTGTTCCCTAAAGAAAACTGGTCTTCATGTCAAATCAGGAATGAGGGTGCTGGATCCCACAAAGCCATCAGTAGTCATGAGAAGACAGTCTCTTAAAATTTTGATCTTGGCTGCGTGAGACCAACGCAGCATCCAGAGACGGCTAATCTCAGTCTGCTCCTCTTCTTCAAGATGATGGCAGGAGAATTTAAATACATGCAGAGGCCAGCCACTGTTGAGTTTGCCTGCCAGTTCTGTGATGAAAGTAGCACCCAAAGGCGAGGTGACTGCACAGGACACAGCCTCAACTTGCTGCAGACGACTGTTAGAATTCTGAGTGGAGCAACAGAGAAGATTCTGAAGACATGAGGCCGTCACTGCATTATTGAATGACAGATTCAAGTGCTGAAGATGAGGGCAGTGCTGTGGAAGGCTGCAGAAAGAAACAGTACTAAGTTATTTCTCCATCTGACAACATGGTTTCACACCATAAACGCTTGGGAAGACACTGAGCACCACAACTGACAAAAAACACATCCATTTGTTTTACAACTGTTGTTCTGTGTATTTCTTTCAGTATTTTACACAAACATGAGAACACAGTACATGCAGCTGCCTGCATGTCCACACACCCAGAACCCAAACACACTTAGAAGAAAGTGGACAGGAAGGTGGTGGGAAGAAGTGTGTGTAGAGGCATGAGGCTGGGGAGAGATGACACTTGCCTGCATATGATGCTTATATCCTTTGTGCTAAGATGGCAACCTGCCAAGGACAGCCTCTGCAGTGTATGACTCTGAGACAGATATTCTGAGTGTGAGTGCAAGAATCAGCTCCATGGCACATGCACTACACTTGGTTTCAACACACATAGCATCTTGCAACACCATCTAGCAAGATCTTGAGCAAGACAGTTCCTTTACAAGACTCTAAGACGTAACATTAAGTTAGGTGAAAAAGTTAATACAGCCACCAAAATTTTATTCACTGGAAAGAAACCAAGTTAAAGATATGAGCGTTATTTGTCAAGAGAAAGACAGCCATCCGTCATTTTGTTTTGTTGAACAGTATTGACATACTACTGAGTGTTTACACACTCCATTTTGGCAGACAGCTACAAGCCCAGTAACTGAGATGTAATTTTACTTACCATAGACCCAAAATCTTCCAAATGCAAGGACCACTGCCCTTTGCTGATATCCAACACAGTCTTGGCAAGGTCAAGACTGATCAGCGGACGATGTTTCAAACAAGAAAGAAGCGTCTCTATCCCCAGTGAATCAAGATTGTTGTGAGAAATTTCCAAGTGCTGAAGACTGCACCCTGTTACACACCCATCCACAAACTGTTTTATCAGTATTTTGTGGCTGGAATTCATCACTCCTCCCCCCATTCCACATCAGCATTGTTGTCAGTCACATATTAGTTTCAGACACTGAGGGATACCCACGTTGGCCATTCTGACCTAAAAAGTTTTATTTAAGCAAGCCAGCACACCTGATATGACATGCAAAATGTACTCACGTTGCAGAACACTGCACAAGGTCTGTCTGGAGGTGTGGAATAACCTGGATGTTAGCCCACAGGCACTCAAGCAAAGATGCTCTAATGAGACCAGCTTGTCTAAGATTGTACACAGATTATCAGCTATCTCACTTCCCAGGGTATTGTGACTCATCTTCAGCATCTTGAGTGCCTGCACAAAGGGAACACTTAAGTACAGCCTGACATCCCAGTTGAGGGACAAGGCGGGCTATTTTCTCTTATCTTGCAGGAACAACTGCAGTAGCAAAACTCAAAAGGTTCATTTTAAAAAGTATTACACTGGGGACCATCCATTCATTCAGATAATGCTGAATTCCCATCCAGGTGTTCAAATCTTTCCTGTATATAGTAGATATTTGTTTGGATACCACACTTAATGTCATTGAGATTATGATGTATAAAAATACTGTTCATGCCCTAGAAGCTTGAGCCAAATATTCCAGATATTTAACTCTCTTCCCCCCCACCTCCAACAACTGCAAACATAACTGGGAGTATAAAGAAAACAGATTCATCTGTTCCCACAAAACCTTTAAGACTTGGTTAATGTTTTACCTGCAGAGGCATGCATGTGTTGTGAGGTGAGCCGACATTAGAACTGCCATGTCGTGATCTTGACTGTGGTGGCATGTGAGCCGAGCTGGAACTGCAAGCTGCTGTAAGGTTGGCCAAGTACCCAAAACCCTTGGCAGTGATGCCATTATCATCCAGATTCAAAGTGTGCAGGTTTGGCAAGTCAAGCAAGACTTCAATCAGCCTTTCCAGACCAGCATCCCCTAGACCATTGCCTATGGTAAACAATATTTTAAAAATATTGATAGTTCTTTTGAAATTGAAAGTCTTATGGCCCACACCTTACACAACACACACACAAAAGTAGTACCCCATCTGTTCTTCCTATCTGATCTATTTCTGCATTCATTATACTATCCTTAATCTTGAGACTGACCTTTAGTGGTGGCGGTGGTAGGGGTCGTACGGAAAGAAACAGATTTTGATTTTTCAATCAGGCGAGTCCCACATTCACAATGTGATCATGTGTGAACCCCTCAATAATCACTGGAAGTGTTATGAAATTAAATTTATATTTACTTGTGCAGCCTGAGCGCTACAGATTTTACGTGGCATGGCTGTGTCACACTTGATTTTTGTACTGTTTACAGACTGTTTTCAGAGTGGAGTGTTGGTGAAGGGTCGCATTTTAACAAGCGAGTTGACACAATTATGTTGATTTATCATGAAAGTTATTGGAGATAAGTGAATGCTAGCAAAGCCAAGTTGAGTGTAAAGCGAATCGAGTGTTAGTACGAACATAGCCATCATGCTCTGAGTTACACTGTATCATTGATACGCAAAGTTACACTGTTTCTGAGGACTTTTTGTTTCTTCAGTTGTGAACAACTCACTGGAATGTGGGACTGTGTCATCATTGAACTTGGTTGATTGAAAATGCTAGATCTTTGAAAAACAGAACAGGTAAACACCAGTGCCAAGCATCAAACATGCACACCCCATGAAATTATGTGAGCAGAATTATGTGGATATTGTGTGTACTTAAATGTGGATTGCAACAGGAAGGTTTCTTTTGAAACCTGCCTCCACCCACATTTCTATTATTTTATGGACCAGACAAAGCAGGATCAGAGTGGACCAAAATGTAAACGAAAGGGCATGTGGACACAGTCTGCAAGTAAATTTGAGTATGCATGTACATGATACAGATGTGCTTCAATCCACATCATGCACAAGAAAGAAAAATTCCCACCCACAAAGAACAAATACACAAAGAATGAGCATTTCAATCTGTGTCTGCTTCTACATCAGACTTGTCTTTCACCTGGCAGGTGCAGTTCTCTGAGACTTGTGTGCACATGCAGGGCTCTGACTACAGGGTGGAATACATTCGGCGCAAGCGCCAGGTCTTCTAGTCTTACAATGTCTGATGTCTCTGCCTGCTTCAGCTCCCTCAGGATGTTTCTGTAGGCCACTGTCACATACATACAGCAACCACATCTCTTTAATAATACATGTATTCTCTCAGTGACTGCAGTTCAGATGTTACTGTCCCAAATATCAACCACATATTCTTCATGGATACTCACTACTTCCTGCATCTTAAAAGATATTACCTAGGTCATCACGTCACTGTCCCGCATATCAATCACAGACTATTCACTAGTTGTCCACAGTTTAGTCATGCCCCCTAAATGTTTAAACGCCTGTCACCCACACTGATCATTGACTCTTTAAAGATGCTTTAGGTGACCATATTTTCGAGGCTACTTTTAGCTGACAACACAAAAGGCATGTTCAAGAATGAAAATTCAAGAGTTCCATCTGGTTGGCATACACTTATATTACCTGTACTGGAAGAGCTGCATGATTGCAGGTATCTTTCACTGAGAGTGGATTGATCCCAGCCGTTTACCACAGTCTCCACCTACCCACAGTTGCCAGGATAAAGTCTCAATAGATTATTGCCAGTGGAAAAGAATAAACAAAACCTTACACTATCACTGTTTCTTTTCAGTCATCCACTTCGTAAGCTAAAAACATTCTATAGGTTAAACACCTGCAATCTGCACAGGTTTATATCTGTCCACTATTTTTCAAGAAATTGAAGCCAGTCATACCTTAATTTATTTATAACAGTATATGGTCAGGTAATTTGATCAGACGGCAGTTTCATAGAAGTTCACGTGAAATCAAGCTTGAAGTAGAACAAGTACAGTTCATATTCAAAATCATGTTATAAAAAAGGATAAGAGTAGTATGTGAAATAATATTATATGGCAAGATAAATGTAGTTCAGCCTATGATATGATAGAGTAAGTGTGTATTGTCTGGCCCAAATGTCAGCCAGCGTGCACAAAATTCTTTCTTTAAATGTTTCTAAAATAGATGGAAAATCTGCCAAAAGATTTTAAGGTATCTTTGGTGAGGTAGGGTAATGTTGCAAACTCACCAAATCATTGTCACAGAGCACCATAGCAATGACATCATTCGGTGACAAAATGGCACCATCTGAGCTCGACAAAGTCAGATAGGGGTGGCGACCACAATAGTTGCTGAATCGCTGGCTTGCTTCTTCACTAAGCCATCCAAATGTCTTTTGTTCACTGCAAATGACGAAGGAACGGCCTTATCAAAATCTAAGATGCCTTATTAAAGGGAAGTTCTGCAAGGTGGCCGTTAAACATTCTCTTCTGCTCTCAAAGAAAGCGACGGTACTCAGTGAACATCTAATGACATCCACTACAAAAATCTCTAAAAACAAATAGGACCTCAAAACAACAACCAAATAAGTCCATACTTCGACTGTTGCTAGTCAGAGGAATAGTGTTCAGTGCATACATTACTGCAGTAGGGATGAGAAAGACGATGCCCTCCACCCTGACCCTGACACGCAGGATGTTGCCTGGTGTATGATGAGAATTCAACTTCCTTGCTTGACCTGGGTTCAAATTCTGACTCTCAGTAACACCGTGAAAAGAATCTTCTGGAATCTTTGATGAAGACAGAGGAGAAACGGACTCAGAATTGTTTGTCTCACTGCACTGCTCTCCAGGCGAAGATAATGAAGGCAACAGTGATGGTAAATGCTCCACAGATTCTTCATCAGACTCATACACAGAATCCATGATGTTCCTACGCTGTAAGTCTGCACCACCATCATCAGGAACATTGTTCTCTACATCAAGAATGTTCTCTTCATTTACTGTATGAGACTTTCTAGCAAGGCTCAGTCGAGCTCGCTTTCCATGGGAAGAGTAGGGATGCCTAGAAGACTGCATGTCCCTGATCCTAGGTCGCTTTTGCCTTGCAGGCTGTAGATCGTCTATAAGCCAATCATCAACCACAAGTTCGTCTTCCCCTATTAAAGCCTGCTTGCTCTGTGATGATAGCAGTTGTGTTCTGTGGGTTCTGGCAGTAGTTCGAGCATGCACATGCTGTGCAGAACTGCCAAGGCTGGAAATAGCACTGCGATATAACTGGACTACATCCTCTTGGTTGGAAGCAGATTCTGTGCAAGGGGTTTTGTCTGAAGTCTTCCAAGTTATATTATTTTGTTGATGCTGTCCACTGTGCAGGATGGATGATCGAGTATCAGGTGATTTGGTTCTTTGGCTAGATGGTAAAGTTTGCCCTTTAGCTGTCACATTTCTACCTGAAAATGATGAAGTAATCTGAGAATTAGATGGAAGTTAGCAATAATTAGATTCCTAAGTTTTATCCCTCTGTTGTCACAGGAATAGTGGTACCCGAAAATTATTTTTAACATTCTACATGGTCAAGTTTCCAAAAATAAAAAATGCTGCTTTTTTGTTTTCAGCACTCAGAACAGCTAACTCAAAATATGCACTCAATATTGTTGAAGTTCAACAAAACCATGTACATTATTAATATAATCTCTTTCTGTTTTCATTTTCACATGTGTGTACACTTATTGGTGGCTGGAACAGCTCTTGGCCACTGACCATGTTCATGGTCTTGAAGAAGACGATGTGTGCCATGATACTGAGCTATAGTGTCCTCATCCAAAGTTTCGGCCATACGCTTGTACCATTCTTGCAGGGCCTGACTAGCAGTAGTGCCCTGTAAATTTCAGTTACAAGACGAAATTATGTGCACAACACATGGCATAATTAAAGAGTGACATGCAAGTACAATCTAGTTTGTTACTCTTGCACAGAACTCAAGTGTAAATGCCATCGAGTTTGCTACTCTTATCAGTGTTTTGTGACAAATGACACGCTCACGAGCAATAAAGGATAATCATCTCTGGTTTGCCAAATTACACTAAAGTTAGGCCTGAAACAGGCTCACTAGGTGTGTGGTGAGAACAGATCCATTAGGAAAGCAGAGAGAACAAGCACAGATGTGTGACACACACAAAACATGAATGACTGAATACTGAAAAATGCCTTCTCTCACCCACCCATGCCGAACAGGACTGAGTAGACACTATGCGGGAACACACAACATCATCAGTGACTGAATATTGAAAATTGTCTTCTCCCACCCTGAGGTAGTACCACCCATCCTCAGCGTTGTGCAGGGAACAGGCTTGGGAGCAGGAGGTGGAGGGGGGGATGTCAGTAGGGGCAGAAGGGGAGACCGGGGAAAAGGCGCAGTTAGGCCAGAGGGGGGATTGAAGGGGATCGTCTGAGATGTTTGGGGAGGTGGGGAGGGAATAACTGGGAAAAGGGAAGAGGCCATGACAGCAAGGGCAAAGAAATCCAGGGGATGTCTGTCTGGCATGCAAAGTGGTCAGGGTGCTTCACAACTACTTTTGCAAACACAAACATGAAATTGGAAGGTGTGGTGGTGGAGCTAAGTACATGTGTGTTTATGGGTCTTGGTATAGGACAGTTTGCTCTCCCATCAGCCTGCTGAATGGAGGACCTCCCCTTCCACTTTGGACGTTCTGTAGAGGTGGCAAAATTGTTTCCTCCTCAATAGAGGCATTTGGCTGGTGCATAACATTCCAATGCTGGGTAGATAGCATTACCACACTTGAAACATGACATCATGTTTCGGCAGCATGGCCAGCATGGTGGCAACCCAACAAAGAAGTGAGAGAACGTAGAGAGACGGGAACTTGGAAATAGCCAACTTTGATAAATGTGAGTAAAGTAGGGAAACAGAAAGTCAACAATTACATTAGTAGGGAGGACAGACTTGTTTTGCATCCGTGTGACTGTCTATGTTGATGACATCCAACTCAGACATGGACAGCAAGTCTCAGTTTCTAATCACTCCAACAGATGCATTTAGAGATTTGTGGACAGGTCTGTCCATAAAGATTTTGAAGTCCTGCTGATTGTGGTAAAGTACCAGATGTTTTCTGTGTTGCACCTTCAAGCAGAGAAGCACTATTGTGTAAAGTTTGTTTTAAATTGAGAGGACAGCTGCAAAACCTTTCTGAACTGCAAAAGGGGTTTGTTTTGAAATAGGTTCACCAGGGTCAGCACCCTTGATAAAAAGGGCAGGAGGCCTCCAGCAGTCATGGCTGCACAGAGGTGCAGACCTCGTTTTCACCATCTGAGTCAATAGAAAGATGCCATTTTGCAGCTGGGTTTTGGAAGCCATGAGTAGTGTGAATGTGTTCGTTTTCCTTGCAGCCCACCTCCCATTGAGTCCAGCTAATGGTGGAAAGACTATGATTGACTACACTCCATCTTCGTACATTCTGTTTCACCACAGGCACTACTCTGTCAGTAGCCAGTACCAAGGATGACTTGGGTGTCACTACATGAAGTGAACCCAACTTTTGCACCAATACTTCATAGTGTGGAACTCTTTGCAACAGCTAGTGCTTTGCTTCACAATAAACACTGACAAGTGGCGTTCAACTTTAATTTTTAAGCAAACAGAGCTTATTAATGTTGGGAATAACTTACATCAAGAAAAATGATAATTAAATCATCTTCTTAATTGTTCAGATAAAGGCCAAAATATTTATACCTCTATCCCAGTTAGCACTTAAGCTTAAATAACGTCTTTGGTCAGTAATGGGAGAAAATAGGATGGTGACTAACATTTGCATCTTTTGCCAGGACATTGGCACCCTTGTCTACCAACAGCTGAATAATCTCCATGTTGCCGCAAGAAGCTGCATCAATGAGTGGCGTGATGCCATTGCAGTGTTCACCCCCACGGTCGTTAATGTCAGCACCTGCTTCCAGAAGAGCTTCAGCAACTGCATAGTGATTATTATTGGCTGCCTCATGAAGTGGTGTCCATCCACAGTTGTCTCGAACATTTACAGGGTGATTCTGGTAGTCAGCATGGAAAATAAAAGCACACGTCAAGCAGCCGCACACATGGTACACACACATGCATGCATGTATGCACACACAGAAAATACTTATCAAGCATTAGAATTGTTCTTTTCCTCTGCAGTTGGTTCAATCTATATTTCCTGGGTGACTGACCTAAGCAGTAATGAGGAAAGACAAACTAAATATTTGAAAAACGATCCTGTGGGAATTCTTGGATGAAATTACACAGGTAAGAGAATTTTTTAAAAAGTGGACATGGAGGAGACCCGAAAAGGATGTAAAGCTGTCAAGTTCAAGTTATATCTTTGAAGTCACTGTCCCTGTCTGGATTTGGCAGGTGTCTATTGGTCAAGGGGTCATTTTGTTGGAAACTAATTTGTGTCAGTTATAACTGTTCCAAGACAGATGTCTATTGGTCAAGGGGTCCACACAAGGCAGGTTTCACAATACTGCATGATTATTATTACTGCATGGAGGCTTGTCCAATAAGAGTGGCTAGCATATGGAAAACACCTCGTGTGCCTAATGACTAGAATGCCAGTTACAAAATCTGGATGTGCTTTCTCAAGACTCCCTCTTATCAAACACATGCTCACATCATGGGAAAAATGCAACACAAAGTTAAAACTGGTAATATACCATGCAATGCATTAATCTTCCTAATTTACACCTCATTAGGTCCCAGCTGCCTCACCACAGTCAACAGACTGATATAAACACACAAATGATTCCAACAACTGACCTCACTCAACAGTGCGTGAACTCTTTTGAGGTTACCCTTGATGCAAGCAACGTGAAGCTGCGTCTCCCCCTTCTCATTGACCTGCACATTCAAAACAAATGATGCAAGCTGCTTTTCTGGGTCAAGAAAGGCAGCCACAAAGATGCCCAAATATCGTATGAAGGACAGAGATGGTGGAGACCCTACACACTACAACAGGTTAAAAGAAAGGACAATGGATAGAACAAAAATTATGTAAACATGCCCATAAATAGGCTTTATCATTGAAATACATAACTATACATCCACAGGAACATGAATGCACCAACATAAATGGAAGAAATGTCAGTAGTGGGAGGAGTTGTCTTTTTGCCATTTACTGGGCCCACCATGCTAACAGCAACAACGGGCTGTTGTCAGCAAAGGGAATCAAATGACCTTGCCAAGTCTGGCCCTTCTGCAGACAGCTGTCCCTGCAGCAACAGATGTGTGACTAGCTTCTTCTTCGGACGACTCTGAAAGGACAGCAATTTTCACAAGTCTGAAATTTTAAACACTGTTTTATTTTTTTTCAAAAGCAACAATCAGCTAGTAAATAACATTTAAGTAGCATCTGACTCACTCGTGTTCCCTCCCGACACCTCCATCCGTACTATGTGCAGCACAAGCATCTCATTCTTGTAAAACAGCCTTGGAAATGCTAAGGCAGAAACACAGAAAAAAGCACAAAGTTAAAAAAGAATGTATGTGAACCTAACCCGAGGTACTCAAATCAGACAGGCTGCAAGTTTCATCTCTGTCAGTCTCTTCTCTGCTTTCATTGTCCGTCTCTTCATCTGATAGTTTGTCTTCTGCCGTTATCTTATGGTTCTCCTGCAATTGCTGCAGCTTCAGGGTGGTATCCTGCAGATCATCCTCCTCTTTAAAGGCCTTTTGTACTGCTGCTAGTGCACGAAGCACTTTCACCTGCATTGCAGTCAGAAAATAGGATTCCTGTACCACATTCATGTGCATGATCCAAAAGCAGTTTAGCATTAGGTCAGACCCTAGAATAAGTTAAAATTAAGGGAAAGCATTCATAAATCATTTTCTGTTGGACGAATTTGAAACTGGTGATGGCTGCAACCAACCTGAAGATGAGGCTTGTCGGCTTGTCCAGCGCAAGTCAAAGCCGAGTTATAAGACTTGCAAAGCTCAGGATAGCCATCACCTCTCATTTCTTCTTGATCAGCTATGTTGAGCCATGTGAGGCAAGCCTGTTGGGGGAGAAAAATTAGAAGAGACATTCCAGTATGAAACTTTGGGACAGATAAAAAAAAAATACAAATTTCTCAACAACAACAACAACAAAACAAAACAAAAAAGAAGCAAAAGCAGGGAGTGTAAAAAGCAGAATCCAATCTGGATAACTGACAGTTACGAACAATTAGAAACTTTAAGCAGCATTAATAACAAAGTTGAGATCCTTCACATTTATTGTTCACTTATTTTACTTGAAGAGCTTAAGTCCTAACCAGGATTACAGCAAGCAAACTCTGTAGCTCAGACCTGTTCATGATCATGGTCTCGCAGCTGTAGTTCTTTCTGATAGCAAGCAATCGCAAAATCTGGCTGCTTGTTGTCAGCATAGGTCTGGCCCAGTGAGACATAGGCTGGGATAAGCTGATCTGCTGCCAGCTTTAACTGTTCTCCACATGAAAGCTGTGGCACCAATAGTAGTAAGCCTCAAAATCATTTGTCACAGGGAGTGATAGCCATGTTAATTAAACAGGTCCCAATGCACCAGATTTTAACAAGCCTTGTCTTTTTTCATGCATTTTGTGATGAGAAGCCTTCATTACTGTATGAAGATCAATAGCCATTCATTTAAACACAGAATATACATAGTACAATGTTAGTGTCATTACCAAGGAAAAACTACACCAACACTGACAATGGCATCAATACAAAAAACACACTGTACAGTACAGCATACCATTTTCTGATAGTAGCTGATAGCATCAGTAAAGCTGCCCATAGCAGACAAGGCATCACCAAGTTTTTCATAGGCACGAAACTTGTCTAGGGTGTTTGAGGCAGCTTTTGCTCCTTGGGTGGCATTTTCCAAACACTTCACTACAACACACCAATGGCCACTGTACGAAGTATCAGTCATTTGCTTACACAGTGGTCATACATACTCTTTTTATAAATCACTTATTTTTTCCATGGTATTGCATAAAGCATTTACATATAATAAAATACTACTTTATTGTATTTGATATTTAACAATCAATGCATCAGCCACTTCACAATGACTCTAAAACACTATACACACCTGCTTTAAATAACTTGGAGATTCTTGCTGTGTCTTCTGTGTTATATAAAATCTTGTGTGCTTTCTTCAAGCAGTGCTTGGCAGAGGCATAGTTGGAAATTGCAGCATTGACCTACCATTAAAAATCACGTTTCACTAATACAGCAATGAAATTTAAAAAAAAAAGCTGTACAGAAATTATGTCAGATCAAGATATTTGGTTCTATATAACTTATCTGTTTATTAGCATAATTTAGTGGTCACTTTGATTCATGGCATTTACTATAATAAAGCAGAAAATAAATAATAAGGCAAAAGCTACAAACTTTGTACTCTCAACAAAATTTGAGAAAACTAATGTAGATTTCTTTCTCCACAGCCTTGAGATGACATAAAACCTGGAGCTTGTTAGTTTTATGGGACCAATAGCATGTAAGAAATGAACATTCAGATAAAGTAGGGTGCAGTCTATCCACTGTAGACATCCTTCTAATATAAAGTCTGCTACTGTGCCTTAGATGTAAACAAAATGCACAAAAGGTAACAATTTGCTAATACTCTGCTGAACAGTTAGTCATCAAGAAAATAGTTTCTTACCATTGCCATCTGAAGATACACCTCTCCCTGATTGTGTTTCATGTTTAGATTGGTAGCTGTAGACAGCGCTAAAGAAAGTGAGCGAAGGGCCATGCTGGGGTTGTTACTGCGCTGATACATTCCTGCCATGTTTATGTGACACAAATACTGTTCCTCTGAAAGGCAATATTTTCTGAAAGCAAAATCTTACATACAGTTGTTTTGATCATGTGATTCAGATAGCATACTTGACAGACTGGTTTTCTGTGTATGAGTGAGAAAAGAGAGAGAAGGGGAGAAGAAGAAAGAGAGTGTGTATGTTGGGAGGAAGCAGCAGGGTGGGGTGGGGGGTCCTCATGCTGTACCACCAACTAAGGCCCAGTTACCATAACAAGGCCCAACACAGTTATCTTGCCCTTGCCATACTAGGAACAAGGTATTTATGGCAGGGAAAATGCTGTATCCATATTGGGTGAAATGATACATAGCTGAATTGGCCTCATCACATGATGACCACATATTCCTAATCTAAAACTGCAGGGACTCAATTACTGCCAACTTCCCCTGTCACTTTTGGGAACATGCTAGGGTCGGGTGATGGACGTGGGAATATTGAAGGGATTGGATCTTGTTACTAAACCATCCTTTCAAACAACCAAACTGACAGTTGCAGTAAGATGTGCAGTGAGGCAGTTTAATGTTCTCTGGGGAGGTCTGATTTGAAGTCAAAACCTCAACAAACAAGTCCTTTGCTCTACCAAAGGGCTTTCCAAGTATAATTGTACATCATGAGTTACGATGATCAGAAATGATAATGCGGTAAATAGCTGCTATATTTTGTGAGTTAATGAGTTGATAATGAGGTAAATAACTGCTGTATTTTGTGCGTTAATCTTTAACTAAAGAGGAAACTACTTTTCTGAAAGCTTTCAACTACATTTTTGACATTGTTAATCCCAGAGTTTTGAGCAATGTAGTAAATAAAGTGAAATATAAATATTGTAACACTAACAACAGCTAAAGGGCTAAAACAGAATAGTTATCAAGAATAATCAATTTCTTGCTTACTCAGAAATTGCAAGCGCTCTCTTTAGGTATTCTGCACCTTCTTTCTCAGATCCTCTTCCATCATAAACAAGACCTGGAAAAAAAAACACTTAAGACCTGAGAAGCACCAACTAGCACAAAACATACAATAAGGTATTCATGTACTGTTAACAGAAACTCTGAGGTAAAGACAAAATCTTTGTCAGTTTGCGACAAAGAACTGCAGTAACCAAGCAAGGCTAGAAACATGTCTGCCACAGCCATTAAACAAGACTAGAGATAACTCCAACAAAGGTACTGGCAGCGCTGGTATGCACACATGCACCGAGGGCTAGCTGTGTGAAGACTAGCGCCGTTATAAAGAAAGATCTTTTTTTGAGGATCTGCCAAGTTCCTTTCTTTCGGCCCTCTCTTTGCTACGTGTTTGGGTACGATAAGCTCCCTTGGTCACATGCGTCTGCATACGGCTAGGTATAGCACTGCCAGTACCTTTGTTGGAGTTATCTTACAATAATTTAAGCGCTGGTCCTCATTTGTTCTTTATTAAGACTAGAGATGACAAACATTGAATATCAACGACCAGATTAAGGACTAGTTTTCTTCTTGTAAGATACATCGTTAGCCAACAAATGGAAACAATGACGCACAACAAAAATTAAATTAACATGACGAAAAAGATGAAACAAATCTTTTACCTAGATTGAGGAAAAGCCGTCCTTTCATAGACATGTATTCAGACTGTGTTAAATCTGAACTACTTTTCAGCATTTCACAGATCTCCAGGGCTTTAATAAATGAGTGTTCTGCCTTGTCCAAAGAAACCTTTGCCAATTTCAGGGTTTGGGTTTCAGCTTGACATAAATGTGTCCGACCAATTGTGGCTAGGGCTCGTTGCACTTCGACCTTTGACACACATTTACACATGCTATGCATACAATTTTAGTTAATGCAGTTTTGTTCATATATATGCTGGAAAGAAAATGACAGAAAATTTAACAACAGAGCTGTAGGCGATAATGAACTAATCTATTTTATCACTGCACAAACAGCTATTCGTGTAATCTGCTTGTAATGAACTTCAAGACTTAGTGCAAAGATGTTCTGTGAATACAATAAATAAACAAGTAGTATAATTACTTTGTGTGGCTCAGTTCAAATTAGATATGACATGATTTGTGAGCATACAAAACAACGTTGTCAGTGCCATAGAACTAGGAAAGTTTCAATGAGATCTTGCTAAAATTACTTTATACTTTCAGTTCCAAATACACAAGTGGAAGTGTATTACTAAATTTAGCTAAACTGTAATATTACTAGTGAAGTTAACAAGTTACCTACAAGCTCAGGATTAACAACAGCCAAACTGAAGTAGCTTGATTAAAAAAATGTATTTCAGTGTACTTATGTATCTTTACTCAGTGTGACAAACTCATAAAAGATATTAACCTGATCTCCACATTCCTTTGCCAGCGCAAGATGTTGACGCTGAAATTCTAAAGCTTTGTTGTACTGTGCTAGAGCACAGTGACACTCGCCAATTTTGCGGCATGCAACGGCTGCCCCAATCTTGTCACCAAGTGCCTCTGATATGCTTCTTTCTTTTTCATGCTCTTCTATAGCTTGGACATAGCTTCCTGTAGATGACGGTCATGGGTTCATAGAATCATAAGAAATCAGACTGGTAGATAACATTTATCTAAAATAATTGTTGAAAAAAATTCATAATACTGACTACAAAGATGATCACCATTCCCCAGACTGCTATTTCAGTAAAAGATTGATAAAGCAAACTCTGTTTCGGGACAATTGGTAGATTACAGATTCTATCTGCTACAAAATGCCACTTCAGTATAACTTCAGTGCTTTTGCAGACATCATCCTGAACAATACAAATGCAGTTTTGTCTAATGATGAAGGATTTGCTTATACATCACCATCAGTCTTCTACAAGGGTGTAGCCTGATGTTAATCATGTCTGTGTGTGATTTTCTTTTCACAGAATTTAATTAAAAAGGAAACAGCAGAGATATATTTACTGTGCCACCAGTGCTGTAAGAGTGTATGGTATATACTGCTACTGCTGTGAAGGGCATGCTTATTGTACTGTACTAGTGCTGTGGGATTATATGTTTCTTATACCACACTATTGCTGCAGGAATGCATGTTTAGCACTACTGCTGTGGAAGTGTATATATTTATTGTACAACACGACACCATGCAACAACTTTCCTGTGCCTTCAGTGTATTGTGATCATATAAAAGCACATACCATTCTGTGAAAGCAGTTCTCCCAGCTGATTGCAGATGCGTGCAACTTCTTTTAAGTCATTTTTCTGGTCAGATTTCTTTTTGTATCTCTGCAGTCCTGGATATACAAAGCAATTTAAGTCTTTTCACCAAGTATGCTGTAATAAACTGAAGAATGGTGTAAATGATCATGAAAGAAGATCAGAGGACCTACAGGAAAACTGTCAGCTGTAAAATCTACCTGAAATCAGAATATTTTAACACAATGATCTCATGATTTATGTACATCGTGCTGCTTGTTGACCTGATCCCACAACAGGAGATGACACAGTAGAGATAAAATGTTGAATAAACTTCAAATAACACCACATGAAAGCTGTACCAGTTCTCTTTATAACACTATGGACTGCTGACTCCTGCTTTTGATGATATATATTTAAATGTTTTATATACCTTAATATTTTTAGTTGAAAGTTTTTATTCTCAAATTGCACTGTTTTTAGCCAAAATTTAACCCCCAAGCCCAGTTTGCAATCTGATACTCCTACCCATAGGAGCTGAAAGTGAAAGACCATACTAATTATATTATACCAAAAAACTTGTGGCTTAAAAAAAAAGTTATGTACAAAGCCACTTAGGTTAAAAAAATATGAGGATAACCTTGCCGCCTTGGCCAGTTTCTACATTAATTAAAAAAATGTATTTTCTGTCCTCTGTAAGCGTAAAAGAGCACTGTTTGTAATATAAATATGCTACTTTTTCAGCTTTGAATGCATTTCTGTTTTGTGTCAAATTCTTGAGTTTAAGATCTTTCACTTGAGTTTTATCTGTTCGGTTTTTCTGTTAAATTAAACTTAGTTAATAAAAAATAAAACAAGCCATTGAAAAACAAACTTACTGAAAATTTCCTTTTGGAGATCTCCGTCCATGGCTTTTTCAGTTATTGCAATATAATGAATATTCAATTGCCTAAAATATTGGCCTACCCAACCAATACATACTCATTACTGATTACAGGAATATGGCAAACTCGTTACACTGTGACCATATTTATTGACCACTGCTTGGTGCCAAGATTCACGATGTTTGAGATGAGAGTATATTTATCATTTGCTCTGATTTAAGGCAAAATGCATAGCTGGTATGACGAAGATGCACTTTTCTGGCACCACGGAAGTTTGTCTTTTGCAAAATTCGCGCTCCCGAGACTGCTAACCAAGTCGTTTTTGAACGAGTTGGTCGATTATCTCCCTTGGTGATCGCTTCGGCTAATAAAGCATACCTTAATCTTGTAACATTTCATGTCACTGGCTTTGAGATTGACCACTTTGTGTTGATCTTTTACTTATGTAAGTGGTATAGTGTGTGTTTGTGTTAGAGACAAGTTATGAAAACAGTAGTATTCTTATTAAATATAGATACATATTATATTAATTTTATTATAAACATTAGAGTGGTATTATTACTTTTACTAGTATACAGAACAGTGTATATACAAATTAGAAGTCGATCAGTGAATCACTCATTCACTGGTATAGCCGAAGGACGAACATAATCTTCTAGTTATCCTCTTTTAGTTTAGGAGAGGCAGATACATTTTGACAGAATGTTTATAACCTTGAATTTCAGGTGAATGTCATGTGCTGGAAGAATATGACCGGTACACTGTCTTGTGATAATCATGGATTCTCAAGCGAAATGCATGCGGCGTCTGTCTTTGAAAGAGATAATTGTCATAAGTGAGACAATGATGAGACTGGTCTCAGGAATGCTGGGACCAGTTGGAAGTCAAACGCTTCTGTCTACAGCTACAGGACAGGCCATTGCATCAAGAGACGGTTTAACAGTCTTATCTGCTGTTCATTTGAATCATCCTGTTGCTGAATGTATTCTCAATGCAGTTAAAAACTATCATGTGCAGGCTAGCGATGGGTGTAAGAGCTTCTTACTGTATCTGCAAGCAGCTCTAAAAGCTGTTGAAAAACAGGCATCTGTAGCTGAGTTACCATATTTTAGAATTCAAGTCTGTCAGAAAGTTGGTTATTTTTTGTTGGAGGAGTTCCCTTTCCTCACTTCTGTCATGTTTAAAAAATGTTCAGTAGTCTGTACAAAAACTGATTTTTGTTCCATTGTAAGACATATTCTTACAACAGCATTAAACACAAGTTTGCCTAGCTGTACTGCTGGATTTTTCACAGAAATTTTATGCTGTTTCTTTGAGCTTGAAACACTCTTCTCTTGGGGAAAAGATCAAATTTATGAATGCCTTTCACAAGTGTTAAACCTAGCAGACACATACCATGTCAAAGTGTGTGGTCATCCATATCAGAAATCAGAGATCTGTTCTGGTGTTTTGCTGGAGAATGAGTTTGTAGTACCTTTAGCTGACTTCAGTCAAACAAAAAGAAATTTACATGTGATGATGTTAAGTTGTCTCATTGAAGGTGATAACACAGAAACTATCAGTCCTTGTGGAAAAGCTGCCATAGAAAACTGCTTCTTACAAAAGACAATGCAATGTAAGAGGTTTGTACAGAGTGTAAAAGCTGCTGGTGTTGAAGTTATTTTGTTATCTGAAAGCTGTCCACATTATTTTCAAAGCATATGCCATGACTTTTCAGTTTCAGTGGTGCACTGTGTGGACAAGGAGAAGATGAGTTTTATTTCTCATTTAACTGGTGCCTTCCCGTTACATGAGCTCAGAGGAGAACTTATCACTCAAGGAACTTTTGCAGCAGATATGTGTAAAAGAATTAACATTGGCAATAAATTATTTATTCTTGTTAAGCCATCAAAGGTGGTGATGCCATGGAATCTGGAAAAACAGATTATTGTGTGTGCACCCACAGATAGTTTGTGCAACCAGATCTGTGCATCTCTAAGAAAAGCGATAGTTTCTTTGAGGATGTGCTTGTGCTTTGAGAGGTGTACCATGTCATCAGCCTGCATCTCTAAACCTTTGTCCTCTGAAGCTGTGACTGGTTGTAGAACAGGTGCAGAGCACACAATCTGTGTTGTGGGTGCAGGTGGATGTTTCGAGGCTTTACTTTGGAAAGTAATTCAAGAGCAGCTCAACTCTGGGGGGCAGTCCATCTCCAGAGAGGTCAGTGCACTTCTTCAAGAAATGCTGACATCAGTTCCTCAAAGATTGTGCAGCAATGCTTCTTCTTCCCAGTTCCAAATTCAGCATACATTCCTGTGTAAGTGGTCTGCAATACTGCAAGGAACAAGCCAAGGGCTACCCTTGGGATTCAGCCACTGTGCTGATGTTGTGAACATGAACAGAGCTGGATTACTAGAGCCAGTGCTTAGCAAACTGCTCTTGGTTTATCATGTTCTTCAGCTGGTGCAGCAGCTACTTCGAATTGATGGTGTTGTTGGTGTGAAAAGGCAGAATTAATGAACTACTATGCCCATGTTCACTTATGAGTCTAAGTCAAAGAGCTTATGCACAAAGTGCAGATTTTTCTTCTAGTGTCCATGTTCTGCTGGAAACCACATTGTTAAAAAAAATCTTTGCTTTCTGCTAAAAGGTATCAAGAATCATGATTCATTAAAAAAATGAAGGAAAATATATAGGTGTGCATATGACTCATCATTATGCAATAAATGTGGTACAGCTGTGCAAAACCAACCGCAAGATTTAAAAAAAAATGGATATAGATTTTTGTCTTTGTTGAATGTTTGTTCAAAACATACTACATATATTGATATAGTAGACTCTTGTATATATTTTTAATATAATGATATGCCTGCTGTACTGGAATTGATGGAAAAGTGCATGCAATTTGAAGATTAAGAAAACCCTACATTATTAACATGTAATGTGTGTCAGGTAGACAGCAAAAAATCAGGGCTCATGGGAGCAATCTTGCTGCACTATGGGATGGCACCTGTTTAATTAATTGGTTGGCAGCTGGAAATGTAATGATGCAAGCATATTATACCACAATAAATATACATGCTAACAACCATGCGATAATTATTCATCAAAAGCTAATGTTAAGAAATGCCTGCAAATGAAGTATTTTAGAAAGATTGCAGCATACAATTAAATCTTGCCTTTTCAGGCATTTCCAACGTAAGCCTTTTCTGTGCCCAGGCCACGACAGCTTCAGTACTTTAAAAAAAAATGCCCAGAATGTAGGGCTGAACTATAGCCACCTATACAATCACAATGCTTGCATTTGACAAGTCGATCATGGATGCAATCATTTTAAAACAGCTTGCAGTCCACTTTGTAGTTTACGCAAAATTAACTGCATGACACTAAAAGCACGTCATTAGAAAGCACTCTACTAGATTTTTCTTACTCTTGGGGCTGAACATAGTGAAGCCACACTATAAATAGTGGAGACACTGAGCAACAGTTTTTAAAAAAAAAAAAGTCTGCAGTACACGCCTTTAAAAACAAAATGGGGAATGTTAGATCTTGGCCAGAAAGTCAGAGCATGTACCTGATGATAAGCATTCTGATTCAAACTTGTTTGGTTGCTGCACGATTGCATTTATGCAATATTGAATTTAATTAAGATAATGATCGAGTACATTATACAATATAGATCTATTTCTAAATGATGATGCAAGACACCGAAACAGTGACACAGCAGTGACGCGCACAGGTGAAAGGAGGGTTACTGCTCAAGCTCTGCTTCCCCAGGCATTGGTCACCTCTTTGGGTTCAACAAAAACTCCCGCCCAATCGCTTATTGACCCATTTACAGACGTGCTACAAACTAGTACAAACAGGAGTCAGGCCTTGTTCACGTGATATAAACATTACCATGCGCCTGCTTTCCATAAAAGGCGATGTGTCCTCATTAATATTAAGTGACTTCTAAGTTAAGCTGAAAATATGCTTAGTGCAGCCAATCAGCGCAGAGCAAAGTCATACGTAAACAAAAGATGACGCTCAGCTGTCACTGGCGACTGGTGTGCTTGGGTTTCCATCAGCTGTTTGAGCCAGAGTGCAGTCATCGAGTTGACTTTTGCGACCATCCCAAACGGGTCGCTTCTGCAGGATCTGGAGACCTTGTTGCAGATTTTAGTAAAGGTAAGTGATATGAACACGTTGGTCAAAAGAAGTTGGCGTTAAAAAGGCGAGTACTCGTAGTTTGATCGTATAAATTAGATCTGTTTGGAGACGAGTCTCTTCTCAATGTCATTCATCATCATGCAGTCTTGTCTACAATATGATATATAAATTAGAGAAACGGAAATGTATCGTATTTTGTTCATGTTCAGATGTATCCGTGAAATTTACAGTTACACAGACCTTGTTTTCGGACAGGCAGGTTGTGCCAGAAACTGAGAACAGCTATCGTAACTGAAAAGTGTAGTGCTATCGTACTAATAACAAATATGGGTCGGTGGAAGGGCAATCAAGCTTAGGTCAGCAGCAATACAAACGAACGTCTGTACGTACAAGTATGAAAGGGGTTGGGGTGAAAAGTAGGGCGGTGTAGAGCTAAATAAAAGGCATTACGTGCAAGAACAGCAAATTAATCCTATATAGTGAGAAATATTTGGGCTACGATAACTGCAGTATATGCTGCATGACTTGCAGCCCGACATAATTATACGGAAATAAGTCATAGCAATTATACTGGCAGCCTGAGGGTTACTTCTGATTACGGTGATTATTGTGGACAAAGCATTTTCATAAGGTTTTTGAAAGATTCCATTGCAGTTTATTCAGGTGAGGAGAAAAATCCCACCTTCTAGCTTTCTGATTTGTAGTACATGTACTTAAAAATAGCATGATCTCCAGTAACAGTGCAGATATAGATTTGGAGGCAATAAGTTTAGTTGAATTTTTCTTGTTCGGCCAGCAGAGGTAAAGATGAACTAGTTCAGCTGGAGCTAAAAAAAAATTGTGTTATGAGAAAATCTTATAACAGAGGTTTTGTGTCATGCTTGTGACTGCTTGGTGTTTATTACAGAAATGCCCCACGTTTAAAAGAATCTTGGGACTTGCTCACTTAACACCAACAGCAGCAGCAAGTTCTTTTCACATCTGTGAAGAAACAACTAAGGTAACTCATTTTGTTTCGTTTTTTTAAAACAATATTTCTGTGCTGAAGACATGGGTATCATTCAGAAGTGAGGGAAGTAGAGGTCTTATGAAATGAAGCATGGATATAGATTGCAGACTGGTGTGGGAAGAGACCAAGGGGCAGGGCAGCAGTAAAGGATAAAGCCCCAGTGTATGCACAAAATGGATTTTTAGACTAGATGTCAACCTTTTTGTGGTGTTTAATAAGGTTATAAAAACATGCCTAAAATATTTACCAGATGGCAATATATTTCAAAAAGTGTAGGAAGAAGAATTGAAAAGAATTTGTCACACTTTGCAACAGATGTAAAATATATAACAGTTTGATGCTGTAATGCTTTGGCATTTGTGGACTCTGAGACTTGATCCATTTTCAGGCTATGGATAGGTCTAAAAATAATTATTTTTCACTAAATTTCATAGACTGCATCTAGAGGCAGGTGACTGGAAATGATTATGCCAATCTCTTCAGTCATATTTCAACAACTTTGAATTAGGGGAGGGTTTATTCATTGTTTGTTTGCAGGACATCAGCTTAAAAGTCTATAAATATCTGTACCTGTATAAAAATCATCTACATAGCATCTATCACATCTCTGCCTCACTGCCAGATTTTGGATTTATTGAAAGTAGCAACTTCTGTTGGAAATAGCAAACATACTGTGGTTATTGTTGATGTAGTTTTTTTCTTCTGTGGTCTTCCAGGAATGCTGCTTGCTTTTTTTTCTGAAATAATGTATTGTCGTTTAATAAATATGTGTACTATACTCAAAACTGCTCAAGGAAAATCTTTACTATGTGACAGTTTTTGCTGTCCTATACAATGATATAGTAATAAGCTACTGATTTTTTTGTTCACGACATCTAGTTTCAGACAACAAAGCTTTGCCACTATGCTTAGTGGAGTAGCCAGTCTACTGTTTGGAAGCAATGCAGAAAAAACACCAACTGATGATGCACCCCAAGAAAACTACAAGGTTGATCTGGTTACAAATGATACTGAACTAGGCTGGGTCCTTGTAGACCTGCCAGTTGATGGTAAGTCAAATTAAACCACCTTTCTAATTATTAGTCAGTTGCCATCAGCATAACTAAATTTTGGCATCACCTAAGTGCAGCTAAGAACAGACAGACGTAAACAGCAGGGTCTGGACATAATAAAATGCTACTTCTATAAATAAGGGCATATACAGCTTGCAAACATTCTGCATTGACTTAGGTAAAACATGACCAGTTATACATAAAAATCCCCCCAAAAGGTAAGATAGTAGAAAATAGTGCAGTTTGAAAGGAAGTTGACATACAACTGACATATTAACAGTGTTTATTTCAGAAAAAGAAAAAAGGTTTGTCGATGGATAAAAACTTTAATGTACCAGAAATCCTTTTTTCTTAGTAAATAAAAAATTTCTCATTTTCTTTTTTTAAATAACTTTTTCCTAGAGTTATTCATTAGTTAACTTGAAGATTAACCAGCTACGTGTATAAAAGTTGCACACATGGAACCTCTTAAGATGAAGCAGTGTCAGGAAATTATATATATAATATTTGTTATTTTACTTATTGGGCAATAGACAGACACTATTGTGATGTTTTAGCACTGACGTGAAGGAGGGGAAGACTCCCTCCCCCCCTCCACCATCCTTATTTTCATTTTGGAAAAGTTTCATATGTGTTGCTTTGTGTATTTAAATATGTTGTTTATTCCATTTGAGGATGGAGAGACTATCCCCAGGCTGTGTGAGGCAGGCCAGATAAATTTAGGAAAATACCAAAAGATGGCAGAGACCATCTCTACTTAAATAGGACAAAGGACAAGCATGCCCAAGGTCGTGGGTTCCTAGTTCACAAAGACATTGTAAACTGTGTCATGGGCAGAGGAATAAAAAGTGGCAGACAGAGGAGGTGCTGGGAAAACAACATCCCAGTCTCCAGTCAATTTATCTCAATTCGCTTAAGGCCAGCCCCTTTGAACATCACCATCATATTACCCCAGACGATGGATATGGCACAGTAGGGACCACAAAAATCATATTGACTGCATCTGGCAGACAGGAGAATGGCCCACACCTTGGACTCCATCTGAGATTCTCTTACTTCCCCCAAAAGGCAACTTGCAATTTACATGGCAGAAATACTGAACCATCAGGCTGACCCAAGCAAAGTTATGTTGAAGATCATACTTAACAGACTGCAGCCGAAAACCAACAAGATCATTACAAATTAACAGGTGGGATTTGGAGGAGGGCACAGCTGTACTGAACAGATCCTCAATCTAAGGATACTGTGTGAGAAATACCTCCCACGTCAGCTAAATCTCTACCATGTCTTTATAGACTTCAAGAAAGTGTTTGGCAGTGTGGCTTGCACCATTGTGGGCAACTATGAAGATTTACAACATCGGTTCCAAGATCAGTCTGAAGCATGCCTTAGTCATGTGCATCTTTCTGTATGCTGTTGAGACACAGTCCCTGACAGATGATCTGCAAAGAAAGATTAAAGGCATGGAGATGTTTCGGAAAGGTCCGTCATATCTCATGCAAAGACCACATCACCAGTGAGGCAGTACAGAGGATACAGCAAACCATTGGACCATATGAAGATCTGGTGACCACTGTGAAAATGTGCAAACTGAAATGGTACGAGCACATCTCAAGATTTTCAGGACTTCAAGAAACCATTCTGCAAGGTAGTTACATGGAGGAAGAAAAAGAGGCAGACAGATGAGGTGCTGGGAAAACAACATCCAAAACTGGACTGATCAATGTTTGCAGAAACCTAGAGGGACTGGCAGAGGATAGAAATGGAGGAAGCTGGACGCTAAGTCTTCAGGGGTGCCCCAACAATCTCCAAGGCTATGGAACATATGATAATGATGATGATGATGATGATGATAATGATTCATTTCACTCATAAACTTTGCAAATATGGAAACAAACTTAATCAGTTCACCCATGAAATAATGATGCTTAGAGCATTATGATTGCTGGGCTTTATGAAGGAAAATAAGTAGCTTTGGTCATGATAACACCATCAGAAAAGAACAGCCTTCATAGTACTTCATAATAATATAATCAGTTTTCTAATTTTGGTGTAAATTAGCACAACCATTTAAGTTAAGTTTCCTTGGGAGTTTTAGATGCTGATACTGACATGATAGTCTGTCTCGTAACAACCAAGCAGCTTTGGAACTGCTTTGGGTTTGAGTGTTAAACACAACTGCTTTCCTGACTACATATAAAGCAGATGATCACACAATAAAATTTGTAGAGACTCTAGTTCTGAGTAAATCATCTGGAATTGGATGGCAGGTCTAGATCTTGGACAGAGAAAGTGTTCTAGCCTTTGCTTTTACTTAGAAAGATAATTACATGTTAACAAACATGGATATTTTCTTGTCTGTAATTGCATTTGGCGTAGCTAGCTGTATGGTGCTGCAGCTAATGAATCATTCATGTACCATTATGTCTGCAGAGTCTCAGGGAGAGCAACAGCAGCCAGTGGCAGCTGAGCCTCTGCATGAAGCACAGCACCAAGTGGACCAGACTTGTGTCCTTTCATCCAGTCTATCCCTATCTCAATCTCCGATCCAATCAGTACCTCCTCCAGTACAGGCAAACGATAGTGGATCGGTGGATCAGCTTGATGCTCTCTATTTTTGTGTGCTTGAGGATGAAGTGTCTGGCCGTTGCTCTCCTTTTGATTTTGGCTTCAGTGGCCATGGTCATGAAACACTGTTTGCTCAAATCTTTGCTGAGAGCTGGGTTTTAACACCACCACCTTGTTTTACAGCATCAGGCAGCATGCAACACCTGGAGGAAAGCCCTTTGGAAAATCTGCTTATTGAGCACCCTTCCATGTCTGTCTACAACATTGAAGGTGCTTGGCCAGAACGAATGCCAAGAGAGGAGGTGACAGGGACATCCACTTCAGCAAATGAAACTGAAAACAGCTGTCCTCCAGTCCAGCAGCTTGTCCAACGCCAGACCGCTCGGCCACTGTTTCGTCAGACCATCTGCCTCAGGGACCTCATCAAGTCTGAGCACGTGAGCCAGCGTCAACAAAGGGCAGCTGTTGGCAAGTTGCTGCAGAAGAAATGCATGGAACGAAGCAACAAAGCTTTTCACGTCAGGGGATGTATGAAACAGGGGCCTTCTCTAAACCGCAGGCTGAGATCATCTGGGTTTAAGAATGGCTGTCACAAACAACGAAGCCATTAACAACTGCACTAATTTAGGAAAAGTGAGAGTTGGCTGGCTCCACAGTTATAGGATTATAGGACACTTTTTATTTGTGTGTGCTTGTGTATATATATATATCAGCTGCAAAGTTATCATGTGTTTTATTTACTTTACACTCTGGCAGCCCTAGAAGGTGTTTTTACTACTGTAGCGAGCACAGTAAGCTGACCTACAGCCCTAACTTAATGTGTTTTCGTGAACCGGAATGTCCTGGTTAACTGATGTGTGTAGTCTTCACCTCGTGTATGCTGATGACTGCTTCAGGCTGGTAAAACCTAGATCTTGCAAGTACAGCTTGGTCATGGCTGCATGGATTCCCCCTCCGCTCCCCCCCCCCAATATTTTGCCACAGATGGGGTTTATCTCGGTGTGTATCAGTGGTACTCTCTATTTTTTGGCCATTATGGAGTTTTGCAAAATCTCCAGTTGTATAACTGTTGTATAGTGTTAAAATGGTGTATAGATTTGCCTTATATTTACGATCAGTTTTAGATATTTAAATAATTTTAAATTGTATTATTTTTAATCATCTGAATCAAAGCCCAGCTCTTATCCATAGTACATCTGTGGAGAATGTTTTCTTGTACATGTTGTTATTGCCAAGTAACTGTCAAAAGTGTACTTGCATCTGTATTTCCTATCACAGACTTTGATATGCACCAAGTTAAAAAAATCTGATATTATCCTGTATTGGAATGTTGAATCCATGATAGTCAACTTTTGTTATTGAATGAAAAAAAGGCTGCAATATTGTAGAATGGATCTTTTGATGAAAGCATGCAGAAAAACCAAAGTTGATATGCTGATGCCAGTTTCCTAATTATTGTGATGAAAGTATGCTATGTGACCTACGTCATTGATGTACGACACCATTTATAAGTTAGATGTATTGGGTCTACCATGTAAGTGACAACTTACCTCTGAAGCATCCTCGTCTTTGGAAAAGGGTGATTTGACAGCATCCAGTATACATCAGAACATTATTCAGCATCTGCATATATTATGTGAAAATCTTACAAATAAATATTTCTATGATCTTTTGTCACTGCCATATTTGGACTTTTGATAATTGTGACATGCCCATTCTTGTTACCTGGTGCTCACCTCTTCCTGTTGCAAGAGAAATCAAACTGTACAATTGTTAATTAAACAACAGCTGCAGCAGAAACTGGATTTTATTTTGTGCTTGTCTTACCTCAGCAGTTTCAAATGATCTCATTTGTTGCACTAAAGAAATATGTTCTCTGATCTTTTTTATTTCATTATCAGTAGTTATGCATGCAGCCCCCAAACACACCCCGACTCGCTCTCTCTTACACACCCACACATGCAGTTCACCCCCCTTCTGTGTATATACAGAAGTAATAGCATATGCACGTACATGTACATGCAGACCTGAATCGTCACTTGGGAAGAGATTTAACTGCACTGCTACTGACTCGCTGGTTACCAGAGGATAAAGTGACAGCAAAGTTTAAACTGCTGCTTCGAGGAAACAACATGTTGATCAAACTTTTAGAAACACAATTTAAACAGAGTGATATCAGTAAACATGACCTGAAAGAGTGGAATAAATAGCATTTTGAGTATATTGCAACAAAGCTCATTAACTCATTCTTTGGTGCTGTCATTATAAAGAGTTTTGAGAGACTAAGATTCTACAGTGTTTTGAAGTAGTTACAGGTTACTGGATCTATCTGCAAGGAAAAGCGGTCTTTGATGATGTAGCAGGCAGTAAGTCTTCATCTTGAAGCATCCACATTGGTTCCTTGATCCCTCACATACAAGTATGAGGAACTGGGACAGGATTCTTGTGGTGTAGTGGTTAAGGCATCCACTTCCGAGGTGGGATGTCAGTGCTTTGGACCTCGGCCAAGTCATACCTAAGATTTAAACATTTGCAATCTAGCTGCTGCCCTGCCAGACGCCTGGCACTATAGGGAACAGTACTAGGACTGGTTGCCCCGGTGTCAGTATCTTGTGACTGGGTGGGACTGAGGCCCATGATGCAACAGCATGTTAACTGTGTGGCAGCGCATAAACTTGTCTCAAGCAACACTGTCCTAACATGTACATCATTTTTAACGAAACATTAAGCAACAAAAACCAAAAATCTCTTCTGTGCAGCTGATGGCAAGCAACATCTATTACTCTTTAATTAGCATTTTCATTGGATGTTGTGAAGGCATATGTGCTCTGTATCAACCCACAATTCCTGACAAACTTGTGGCTCTTTTGGCAGAAAAGATTGCAAATTTTCATATGAAGTCTTTCTTTTATTTTTAACAATGGCATTTGCTCACATCATCAAACCCAGAGAGATGTTTCATGATAAGTCTGTTGCCAACAAATAGTGATGAGATCAGATCAAGAAAGTTTCAGTTGGAGACACTGATCAAAGATTCTCTTTCTGCATTTGTAACCTGCATAAACCTTGAATAGGCTAGCCTCCAAGGAAGCTTCACTGTTAAACCAGTCTGCAGAAAAAAAACACCGCTCC